>BJBW01013175.1:0-47284 GCA_004320125.1 Scolopax mira | reverse complement strand
TGGTTGGACTCGATGATCTCAGAGGTCCCTTCCAACCACAGAGATTCTGTGATTCTGTGAGTCTGTGATTCTGTTGTCTTCCTTGCCAGAATCTCTGTTATATAAAACACCAAAATTACCATCGAGACCAAAAAAACCTGAAGCTCAAAAGCAGTAAACCCATAGTCAATCATTATTTTAGAGTAGTTACATTACTCTACACAGTAACTCAATAACT
This sequence comes from Scolopax mira, assembly GCA_004320125.1. Taxonomy (NCBI): domain Eukaryota; kingdom Metazoa; phylum Chordata; class Aves; order Charadriiformes; family Scolopacidae; genus Scolopax; species Scolopax mira. The sequence continues at coordinate 47,067 of BJBW01013175.1, read as the reverse complement.
TCAAGACATTAGCAAGGATACAATTTTTGTTCTCACCTTTAAACCATTATTAAGCTCAAAGGGAATCATCAATCAGGGTTAGGAAAACTGAGTCTTCGAAACACACTATTTTCTTCCTGAGGCATATAGTGCTGTGCACTAACTAACTTTTTATTGTATTTTCAGGCCATCAGTTATTTATAACAATATCAGTATTGATAATCTTCTGAAGCTTAGGTCACCATTAGTTATTACGCATTATTAATCTAGGATTAATTTCTACATAGCAAAACAAAGCCTTCACAGCACAGCCATCTTTGAGCTTAAAGTATCTATGGCTACTTGGTGCAGACCAGGTATGGTGATTTTGGGATATATTCACCCTAGACTAGGAACACACCTAATTCACAGCAAACACCTCCTTCATAGTTCTGTGTTTTTAATTAAGTTATTCTATTTGGGGTTTACTCTATTTAGGTTCTGCAATGATCTTCCATATGTTGCATAACTGATCTTGCTGCTAATTTTATTAATGTTGCTATTAACAAATTCCAGCAAAGCTCACCTTGTAAATCCTTCTGGGGATATTCCAAGCTAAAATGTGTCATTAATTGGTGGCAATTTCACTGGGTTCTTAATACACATGCACGTGAACACGCACACTGACACACGCAGCATGCATACAATGTCATCCAAAATGACCCACTGTGAATTGAAAAATATATTCCCTTGAATGTTAATTTTGTTTCTTTCATGCCAGTAGTTTATTCCATTTTTATTTTTCTTTATTCTTCAGTTCTCACAAACTCATAAAGTTAAATTTGTGTATATTTCTGAGTTGCCTGACAAAAGAGGTCAGAAGATTAAGTGTGTCTTTCTGTAAGAGCATCTAACACCTAACAGCCAGGTGAATCAGCAGCACAGCTCTGCATCTGTGGGTGATACACTCAGACCTGATGTGGTATAAAACTGTTGGTCCACTGAGTATTGCACCTCCAAATGGAACAGAAAAATTAACCTTCTTTATTTCACAAACTAAATCTAAAAATGAAAGAAGATAACAATAAAACAAAAAGCTTCAGCCTAAGCACTGTTGAGTCAGAAAAGAGAATGAATGATGAGAGAGAAAAAGTACTCTGAAGATCAAATGAACGTTTATGTTATTTTTGGCTCTGCTAATACAAACCAATCCCAGAGGAGGCACCAACTCCAGTGCAGCCTGTAATACCAGTTATACAATCCTGGGTTACCACTGATTCTGCATAGTTCACAGAGCTTAGTAGAACATCTTGCTGTGTCTTTGTGTGCTGTGCTCCAACTGTTCTAGTAGCATGATTATCATTATTAGTTCTAACATTCCCTAAACATTTTCACTGCCTCATCTATTTTATGACTCGTGCAGTGAATACATTCTGTTATGATTAGTAAAACAGAGGTATTTAGAGAAGTATTTATAGATTAAATTCTATTAAAATTTTAAGAAAAGGATATTTCTAACAGTGTTTGTTTATTGTACGAGCAATACCAGCCACCACAGCAAAGCCAAGAAGAGCAGAAAACACCAGCTCCAGCTACCTCAGACTTATATTTCTTTTTAAAACTTTGATAATAACTCTGCTAAATTCCAGTTCAAATACACACAAACAAGGCTGAATGCATGTACGCACATTGAAAACAATGGAGCTACAGTCATTTACACCATTTTAACATTTGTCTCACTTTATGTTAACACATCTCCTAGTGTTTTTCAGTTCCTACTTGGAACAGCAGGTGTTGTTCCATGAATTATACCCAATTACATTTGGTTTATGTTGTAAAATATTTTTCACTGAGGAGTACAATAACAGTAAGCCTAAATGAAACCTTAATAGACAATAATCTCATCTCAGGTAGAACGGCTTGAGACAGAAGTAGTTTCACTGAAACCAACAGTGCCAATCCCCATAGCCTTGTAATGTAAGTTATATCTTTTGAAAGTATAATGTGGACATTTTATACTCATTTAGTACTGTTCTATGAAACAAGTTCATAACAAGGCAGGTCTACCACAGCCTTTCTGTACTGCCTGTTGTGGGTTAACCCTGTGTGCTGTCATTACTGTTGTGGCCACAAATCTAGAACATAACACCAGATAAGGTCCTATAAGAAAATTAACTCTATCCTAGCCAGAACCAGTAATGCTGCCTATGGAATAATTCTTCTGATTTCATTGAACTTAAGCTAGAAGTATAGCAACTGGTGACAGAAATAAGAATCTAGTTTACATACTTCAATTCCTACCTCTGTTTGAAACCGTGTTGCTTAAACTCTGTTATTTAAAAATAATTATCATTTATTCTCTCTTCTCATTTTAAATTACTATTTGCCAGTTTCTATTTGAACAGTGGAAGGATTACCATTTTTATGAGTGTTCCAAATCATCCTGGCACTTTTTCTGGGAAAAAAACCCACCAAACCAGTCAAATATTTGTGGTCATGTATTATGTGTTTAGAACAAATGAAATATATTGCACATTTTAATTTCTTAGTGCTTTAGAATTTCTGAAGAAAACAGAGCAACTCTTGTGACATTAGATGAATGTACATGTTCACTGAGAGTATAATTTTAGTTATTCTTCATTATATTTTTGGAACATGGAACACACTTTAGAGATCTGTGCTGTACTGTGAAGCACCAGTGACTGGTCTTCTCTGGAGGTCACAATAGGAGACACAAATAGGAGAGAGAGCTGAACTGAATGTTGGTAACCAGAAAAATGGACCCAGAACCTTAGAGTTCTGTTGTTGGCGTGAGCAGAGTGCTTCAAGGACCTGGCAATTCGGCTGGGAAAGGGGCTGTTCACAGGGACTCCATCCATCGCATCTCTCCCAGTACTTCCAGCTGTGAGGCTGACTCACATAGGAGCAACTGTGTTTCCTTCACACCTCCAGCTACATCACGTCTCCATCTCTGTGGAAGACCAGTGGGAAAAGTCCTGCAGTAGTGTTGCAAATGAGACTTAGATTTACAATGCTCAGAGATTTTAGGAACTATTAATCACTGCAATGATCATTGTTTCTAATAGAAGAAAAGAGGTCAGCTACAAAGGCACTACATTATCTTACACAGAAACACAGTATCTTTTGTCAGCTGATGATTGGGGCCCAAAATACTCTTTCAGTAATGATTTTCTTTTTAAATAGATTATTGTTGTTGCACCCCAGCTTGAAGAGAAGCCTGAAGTCCATCAAATGATTTTCCTGACTGTGATCAACACTGTAGAAGCCCTATGAGTTCCCTTTTTATTGAAGTTATATAGAAATACTATGGCCAGACTTTCAATATTACATGCTGCTCCTTTGACCAGTTTGTGCAGCTGTGACACTGTCTACAAAATAAATAAAACCATCAAAAGAATATGATACACATTTTAATTCAAAGTGGAACAGCATTTGTAATTAGCTTCCCTTTTACCCAACAACCAAAACCAACCCCAGCTCCCAAACCAGTAGTGTTTCCACTGGCTGTTTATAGCCCCTTATTCCCCTTCCTCCGGCCTCTTCCTCTCAATCACAGGCATCATAACCATACCAGTCACATTTCAAAACACATTTTCTAATTGGCCCCATTAACCATCATCAGTGAGACATTTAATTGCTGCTTCTGCAGTTCATCAACATGTCGGAATTGTGTTTCATTTAATCTTTGTCAAACCCCTACAGAAAGTCCAGTTACCATACTTCACTTTTCTGTTTATTTTCCAGTGCAGTATGTTTTATAATGTGCTGCATGCTGAGAATTCTCAGGTTATAAAACACAGGACTAAAATCATTCCTGAAAAGCTTTTGGTGATTGCTCATGCCTCTCAGTCCTAATGTATCAGTGAAATCTTTGGAAGAAAATTACAATGCATGGAGATTTTAGGAAATAGATGTTGTTTATCTGTTTATTTGCATATTAAATATAGAAAATAATCTCACACATTATTATTTCTATTGAAGCCAGAAATCTCTCATACTGTGCAGAAAAAAGGAAGTCAGTGTTAAAGGGATTAATAATGCATCTAATATGAATCTCTTGGTATAATTAAAGATGAAAGAAACAACATAAAAATAGCATGCAAGCCAAGACATCAAAACACAAAAGCATGGACAATCTGAATTCAGACTGCCATTTCACTTTTACTACAGATCTTTTGTGCCTAGGTGTTGTAACAAAGAACTACACATCCAAAACACTTTTGAACCAAATTATTGCACCCATTTATGAAAAAAAGAAAAAAAAAGAAATATACAGTTCAAGAATTTTATTAAGTACCCAATCACATGCTAGTGCAGGAAGGTAATAGCATAATATACTACTGAGGCTCCCTGACATTTCATATTACAAATCCTTGCTTTCACAGCTTGTAATTTTGCAAAATATTAATGATTTGGGTTGAAATTTTCTATGACAGATGCCTGCCTGAGGCTGTTTCTTTGGTGGGAAACATTCAATCAAAAGACTTAATCAGCTGGGGGAACTGAATTAGGGGAAAGTTAACATTAAAAAGTGTTATCTACCTCATTTTATAAAGCCAAACCATGCTTTGAAGCCCAGACTTCACAATTGCGGTCAGGGTGCTTTTTATCACATTTAAAAAAAAAATATAGAAATTTGACCAGTTCTAAACACATGAAAAGAAAATTATAAACTCATGTCTGCATACACTGAAAAAATACTTGCTAGAACTTGTTTGACTTAACACAATTCTTAGTGCTGTGCACAAAATTGCACATGCTCTAGGCCTCAGAGAGACTGAGGATGCTGCACATCACTCAACCATGTGAGTGTCATCCCAAATGAATGAATAAGCACACATAATCCCTCTTGGTTCCTGTACATCACAGGTCTGCACAACATTTGCCATAGCTTGCCCGTGGCTAAGGGGGAAGGGCTGTACCAGGGTGGTGTTAACCAGACACCAAACTAGAAGGCAAGAAACCAGAATCTCCTGCGTGGCTAATGAAAGCCACACCAGCAAAAATAAAAGGCTCAGAGAGATCAGTGTCAAAAGTTTCCATTAAAATTAGTCACCTGACCTGAAATACCAACATCCTTCTTTTTTTCTGGAATGCTGAGTATTGTATAACTTACTGATAACAGGTCTCTCCCACAGAACAATGAAATAGCGGGTTCATTTTTAGGGCATAGTGAGATCACTGCTGGTGAGGACATGTCACATTATTACTCAGGTAAGTAGTAATGTAGCAATCAATGTGCTTGATGACCTAGATATCTATTTTGGTAAGGCAGTAATGGAGAAAAATTAAGTCAGCAACCAAATGAATGAATGATGGATGGAGATGTTAACATGGCAATGAATGACAAGGAATACTGAAGTGCTTATTTTATTTTTGCCTAACCCTTACCAGGCAAGTCTGCTCCCAGCCCTTTGCTTATACCAGCATGGTTTGGAAAGAAGAATGACTGGGTAGCAACAGGCAAAGGACTACTTAGAAAATCTGAATTATTTGATCTATAGAGCTTTCAAAGGTACCCATAGCTGTAGAATCACAGAATACCAGAATCTCTGTGGTTGGAAGGGACCTCTGAGATCATCAAATCCAAATACATAAAATCAAAAATGAAACAAAACCAAAACCAAAACACACACACACAAAAAAGCACCCACCAACCAAACCACACACCACCACCACCACACACAACACCCCACCACAGACCAATAATCTTGGGCACTAGAGCATGTCCTGAAGAGCCATGTCTACCTGTTTCTTAAATACCTCCAGGGACGGTGACTCTACCACCTCCATGGGCAGGCTGTTCCAATGCCTGACCACTCTTTCACTAAAGTAATTCTTCCTAATATCTAATCTAAACCTCCCCTGCTGCAACTTCAGACCATTCCCTGTGGTCCTGTCGTTATTCTCTTGGGAGAATAACATCTCTCCACACCTTCCTTTCAGGTAGTTGTAGAGGGCAATGAGTTCTCCCCTCAGCCTCCTCTTCTCCAAACTAAACATGCCCAGTTCCCTCAGCCTCTCCTCATAGGACTTGTTCTCTATAGCTTGGTGGCTCTTATCTGGACACACTCCAGCAGCTCAATATCCTTCCTGTAGTGAGGGGCCCAAAACTGGACACCGTACTCGAGGTGAGGCCTCACCAGTGCTGAGTACAGAGGCACAATGACTTCTCTAGTCTTGCTGGCTATGCTGTTCCTGACCCAGGTCAGGATGTTGTTGGCCTTCTTGGCCACCTGGGCACACTGCTGGCTCATGTTGGCCAATGTAATTACAAAACTGTTTACTCACTATTAAAAATCACAGCAATGGCAGAGCAGGCCCATGTTTAAGAAAGATAAGAAGGACAACCCAGGGAACTCTCAGGTGGACACACTAAGTGCAGACCTTGGTGGGATGAAGGATGTATATATTCCCAGCATCCGTTATGGGCAAAAAGGCAATCAAGAACAGTCAGCACAGATTTACAAAGGCAAAAAATACCTGACCAACCTGATTGCCTTTGATGACAAAATGACTGACTAGAAAGACAAGAAGTTCCTTTAACTTTCACTGTGGCATTTGGCAATGTCTTTCACCACATTTTTGTTTGGAGGCTGAGAAAGGGTGGTGGACTAAGTAGTCTTTTAATTGAACTGAAAACTGTCTGCATCACTGGGTTCCAAGGCAGTATTCAATGGCTTGAGGTGAAAAGGTTGGTAATGAAACAAGTACTTTAGAGTTTGAAAGCAGTGACATTTCAATTCGATATCTTCTCCTGGACAATGATGCAGAATGCTCCCTCAGGAAATTTTCTGAAGTGTTTGATACACCAGATGATACAGATTCAGCTCTAGGGACCTTGAGAAAACTGAAGACTGGGCCTGCAGAAACTTTGTGAAGCTCAAAGGGGAGAAGTGCTAAGTTCTGTACGTGGGGTGGAATAGCCTCATGCAGCAGACCTGGATGAGTGGCACCTCCCTAGAAGGACCTGGGGATTACAGTAGGTATCAAGCTGAATATGAGTAGAAGTGCACTGCCAACATGAATAAGATAAAGTGCATATTGGACTACACTAGCAGAAGTGAGGCCAGTATGTAGCATGGCACTTTAGACAGCATTGACAAGGCTGCAGCTGGAGTACCATGTCCAGTTTGGGGTCTCACGGCTCAAAATGAGTATTGGGAAAAGTTCATCAGAAAGCAAACAAGCTCTTCAGGAGCTTAGAGCATATAGCCTAGAAGAAATGGAGGGATCTGTAAGTATAGTCTGGCAGAGGTGGCTAAGGGACAATCCAAAAGCACCCTACTACCAGAAGAAGGGTATTTTCAAGGATGACATGGCCAAACTTTCTTTTGTAGTGGCAGACTATTTAACAAGAAGCAGCTGTGAAAATGTGCAACCTGAGAAATTCAAAGCGGACATTACAAAACACTTTATTGCTACACAGATGCACAGCTCTGGAGCAGTCTACAAAGTGGTGAAATCTCTATCCTTTCTAAGAAGTGGTTAGAAAAAAGCCACACCTGATGTACATCCAGGAGTGATAAAAGCCTCACTTTGAGGAGGAGGTGCATTAGATGCATTACCAGATATCCCTTCAACCACTACTTCTATAAGTCTAGGTCAGAAAGAAACCCCCTGCTACTAAATCTTAGTCCTTCAAAATAGTGTACTTCAGGAAATCTGAATTGCCTAGGAGAAGAATACAGCGGGGCAACCATTACTAATAATTTCCATTCTTAAAGCCTTTTACACTAATTATGTTCACAACTACTTTTTCACTGCATTTCTACAGTTGAATTTTACCCCAGGAAAGATTAAATGAGTTCTGACTACTGGACATTAGCTATGGCAAGTAAATTTTTCCTCTGCAGACGACCATCCACTACTTAAATTTTATTCAAACTCCTTCTGCAGAGTTTGACTTCTCTTTAGGGTTTTTCAGTTTATACAGATGGACTGCTCTGCCAACAAGACATTTATTGATACAGAATTATGCTAAGACATAAGAATTTGTGAATATAATCACCAGAGCAATCAGTAAGTTGTAGTGATTTACAAGATTCACAGATTCCAAAATTTTAAGGTCAGAAACAATTATATGGTAAACAATCTGACATCACAATGGTGTCACAGGAAAAGGTGTAGTTGAATGGTATCTAAATGTGAATCATTTGTCGCAAAAAGGCATAGACCATAATGAAAGATATAAATAAACAGCCTGTAAACAGTTATTCTGTTTTACTCTGCTCTGTTAAAGCCTCAGCTGTATTTCTTTTTCCAATTTGGGGCACCACAGTTTGTGAAAGTTGTAAAATTGAAGAGAGCTCAGTAGAATAATAAGAACAACTGGGATTCTAGAAAACATAACTGGAGAGAAAAATTCTAAATAAATTACCATTCTTCAGCCTAAAAAAAAAAAAAAAAAGAGACAAGACTAAAATATATGAAGACTTCAAATATATAAAAGGCTGCAAGTAGGAGAGAAGGAATAAATTATTCTTGTTTGAAGAGGCAGAACAAGAAATTGTGGGTTTAAACTGCAACAAAGTTTGAAATTAGGGTTAGACTACTAGAAAATACAATGGTAAGAATAGTAAAGAGCAGAAATAGATTTTCTGGGAAATTATGAACTCTAGAACTATAGCGACCTTCAAAACAATGTAAATAAGATACCAGTACTCACAGAGATATTGTTGAGGAAGGGGTCAGATTAGATAACAAATCTATGAAAGTGTTTCTGGGGTTTTTTTCCCTTTCACTATAAGGAAACCAAAGACTTTATTTGAATGTTCCATAAAATACACTTTTTCTTAAACATTAAATATTACAAGCATTTCATTACTGTTTTGTTTGTTTGTTTGTTTCCAAGGGTTTTTTTAACTGTATTTTTTTTTAAATACAGTGTTTTCTTTCTCCTTTAGATTTATTTGGGTTTATCTTTCTTCCAGCTATCTAGTACCGATAGGACTTTATCCTGGAACCATGGAAAATCTCACTATTTCATTTACACAGAGAACTTAAGAGAAGAGTGGTGCTCCAGACATTTTCATACCATATTTTTTACAAGCTTCTGCTCATAAGCAAAAGTAATAACCAAGAAATTTAATATAAAAACAAGAAGCAATTTCTGTTCATGCAAATTTTTCAAGAAAATAATTTTTCACAATCAGTATATTTGATGAATGTTGAGGTACATTGATGAAATAGTTATTTTCTTCATAAGCTACTTGCAAACAGAAGGGAAAAAAAGGAAAAAATTAAAAAAAAAGAAGAGACAATGTGTCATATAAATGATTCTCTAAGAATCACAAGCCTGGTTAAGATGCTGAGATGAGCATATGTCTTACGCTGTTTTCAGTTTAATGTACTACAGTTAGTTCTTTGCAGACTCTTTCTTCTTTATTAGCTTTGTTTGTTCCTGTAATCCTCAACTAGCCAGACAAGAAAGCTAGTCATATTTGGTGAGGACAGATTATCAAAGCCCAGTTCTCCTGTACAGGTGTCTCTGGGGTTGCAAAGAATTATCTGGTTTTGGTCTTGCAAAAGCATTTAATGTGTCCATACCACTTATGGCTGTAGTCATGCTCACATGCTACAGTCAGGATGGTTTATTAGAACAGATACTCTTTTTTTTTATTATTTTCCTTTTGGCAAATACTCTGTGTACCAAGAAATATGTTACTCAGTCATCAAAAATATTTTTCAAGTCCAAGTTAAATTCAGCAAATCCTTTCAGCTCAAATATATTCAACATTTTTGAAGACTCTAAATATTTTGTATTGACATTAGCATTTACTGTTTCTAATTAAGGGAGGAAAAGTTCCTCATCTTTCGAAAGAAAATTTCCCTTTGCACCTACTTATGCTTCATACTTAATTATTTAGCTCTTTTTTTCAAGTAACTTGCACTTTTCAGTGTCAACTCTTCAGATCAAACACATTTGACTTGATAGAAAATTACTTTTTTTAATAGGTTAAAGTTTTGGTTTGGATGTTTTATTCAATGTCTGGTGAAATTTTGTATGCAGCACAACTCATAAGTAGCTTTTTTTTTAAACTGAGTTAAAAGAATTACCGCCCATAACAGGGCTCTATAATTGTGAATTTTACCAAATTCTTGACATGGGGTTATCATCTCAGCCTTAGGTGAATATCTCCCTATGAAATGGTCATAGAACAACAACCTCTGCAAGTTTACCAAGGGGTCAGTCTTCAAAGGCCTTTTATCATTAGCAATTCTCTCTTATTCTGAAACACGGGAACTGCGTGGGCTGTGCTTTCCCACCTAGAATGTCATCCATATTATGGACTGTTACCCCCCAAACCCAATGACATACAAAGAATATAATTCTTACAGCACTGTGTGTGAAACATCAGTGATACTCTAGGGAACAGGTAAGTGAAATGAAATGAGCATGCAGTTATATTATTTAAATACATTTCTGTTTGACAATACCTCCATATCCCATGTTTGTTGCATTTCACATACAAGTTCCTGGCAGAGATGTATTAACATCATTTGTTTCATTAATAGCATTACATTGGCTTCCCAGCCCAGGATTGACATGGGAGCTCTATCACCTTTCATGTCCTAAATTATCATCTCACATTGTCACAAGTTTTACTTTTCTTTTCCTAATAAGGAACAGCTTTGCTCATTATAACATATATACTATACTATTTAGCACCTCACTCTTTTATTACAAGTTTGTTTCAGTAAAGGTCTGAACGGTTCCCAAAAGAAACAGACTTGTAAGAATTACTGTGAACAAGCAGACAGCCCTTGTCCTATATAACTGATATCAGACAACATAGAAGGTAAAGGGAGGTGAAAGAACAAATATTGCCATTTACGGAGGGGAAGGTAAACTGCACAGAGATTAAGGGATAGAGCCAATAATGGATTTAAACAAGTAAAGCAGGATTTGGAGAAAATGGAGATGTTTAGGTAGAAAACTGTAACCTGAAAAGCAAAGTAACAGCTGCTGCCTAAATTTGGAAGCACTTAAACCCAAGAGAGACTGTAGATTTGAGTTTACAAGAGGTTAGAATTTCTTGTTATAGGCATGCCTGAAGTTTCCTGAGTGTAAGCAGCACAGTACCTACAACAGTGGCCTGCTGTGAACTCGTGGTAAACCTCTGGGGAGTCCTCCCCAGGGCTCTGTGTTCTGCTCTGCAACACCAGCCATCCACCATGGGCCTGAGCACAAAACAAAATCGTGGTTTTTAAGACATGCCTGCCACATATGGTGATGCACTTGACCACCCATTTTTGTAATCAGCAGTCAAATCAGAAACCAGCTACAAGGAAAGGAGGACCCAGATATTTTTTATGCTTTGTAGGAAAGTATGAAGCATCTATTTTTGGAGGAACACTCTCATCTCAAGGCTATTTCCATTCTTACATTAAACAGTCTTTGAACTGCGGGAAGAGAACTAGGAACCCAGGTTTCTTTGCCTTCAGGTGAATACTCTAATCGTTTAGTCAAAACTTTTGCTTGTGTTTCCTTGAATTATTTTTTTAACGAGAGCAAAGTAACAACATGATGACTGGAGAACAGCCAGATAGCCTGTAGCGTGTCTAACTAGTAGATACACTTAAACTGAATGGCAGAGATTTAAACTATTGTGTCTATACAGGGAACTGAACCCAGATTTTTCACACCTAAGATGCGTAACATGCCCATGTTTTAAAATAGAAAGGTGCTTCTAGTTTTTTCACTTTAAATAATACTTGATGGCACCAACCTAGCTCTCAGTGACATGATTAGGGTCACTAAGAGACATTGTAGCATCGCTGAGAATAAAACAAACAGGTACACAAGCAGTCTTGCCTCAAATCAGATTTTTTTGTCTTTTCTTTTAAGTACAATTATTTCTCTACCAAATCACATTAATTTCTGCTTTTTTTTTTTTTTTTTTTTTTTTTTAAGTGGGGAGGAGGAAGTCAAGTTCCAGTGCTGTTATACTTTATACTACTTATCATGAGTATATTCGAGCCATGCTGCATCTTCTAAACTTAGGGATAAACATAAATTTTGCTTCCATTATTATTGAATGAATAAAACAGCTAAATAAAATGAGTTATAGTCTACACTCATTTATGCATTATACTTAAAGTAGTTGGTTAAAGTTTAGTACACTACACATCTAAAAAATCTTTGTAAACAATAGGTTTCTATGGATATGATCACACAACAAAAAAAGAAAATTAAAAAAAAAAGTATGAAGATAACAGGGTTAACCTGAAAGTCTAATTAGGTCTGCTAAACTTTTGATTGGAAGAATATCTACATGAATAGACACTTACTTGTATTTGAGACTCAAGGCTGAGTTAAGAGGCTGATAAAATGTGGTTTCGAAATTATTAATGGAAATAATAGTGAATTTACAAATATGGACAACTACATTTTTGTTGATCAGAAACTTATTTTTAAAATCATCACTGTATTCTTAATGATTTTATTCAGTACTTATACACATACACCTTAGGAAACTGAATGAATTCTAATTTTATACATTTATCAATTTTAAGTATCTAAGCCTATTTTCTTTCTTTGAATGCACACAGAATTCTCATTGGATTCAAAAGAACCTGCGTGCATGTATCTGGTGACTGTCTTTTTCTGTATTATAGGCAGAATAGGCCTGGAAGTAAAATTGTTATGAATTTTGAATTATTTAAGTCTACAGGATTGGCCTCTGTATTAAAAAAAAAAAAAAAAGAAAATAGTGGCTAGCTCTAAAAATTATTTATATAAAGCAAGATAAGATTCCCTGACTGAATCTAGCTCTGTAACTCAGTTGAAAGGGTTCAGCTAACATCATAAACCATAAGAGTGAAGCTCGAACAGTTTATGAATAGCAACTGTCACACAGATTGAATTTCTTCTTAGCTATTCAGTCCAGGGGTATTTGTTATTGCTTATAATATTTAGAAAGTCATTTTGGAGTTGAAGTATTGAAAGCTTCACAGCCTAACAAAAAGAAGCATTGGGTGGTCATTTATTTAAACATTTAATTTTCATGGGAGTCCTTCAGGGCAGAAGAAATACCATACTTATTATTAAAAATGGGCAGAATTATAATAGAATGCAGTTACAGAACAATGATTTAATAAAGGATCCCAAAGCACATATGAAAAACAAAATGTCCAAGAAAATAACCTTGTTATGATACATGCAGGCAAATTTTTGGTTGCCTGCAGCTTTTCAATAATAAAAAAAAAAAAAACAAAAAACAACAACAACAAAAAAAAACAAAAACAAAAAAAAAACACATAAAAAAGTATCATGAACAATCTCTCTAATTTTAAAGGGGCAATGCAAGAAAACTTCATGTCTTATATTGGAAAAAACATTTTGCCTTTTCTCTTTCAGGAGCTTGCAAAACAGCTAATAATAAGATAATAATTAAGTACCCTGTGTGCACTTAGATACATATTTATTGTGGATTTCTCATTAGGTCATTTAGGGACAGAGTTACTACATCATTAGTGGAGAATCATACAGTGGAAATGTCATTTTTGCAAGGAACCACTACATTACTCCTTATGGTTGGGTATTTCTCAAAAGGTTTCCAATCTACAAAACTAATGAGGAAAGTGCTGCCTACAGCTGTAAAATGTTAGAAAGACATCAAAAAGTTGATTTCTCTTGCAACAGTAGTCCATCAAATAAGATTGCATGAGAAGACAGCTACAGATACTTTTCTCTTTTGCTTTTTTTTTACTTTCTTTTTTTTTTTCCCCTAACAGCTTATTTTCTAAAGCTGCACTATTTCCAGTTTCTGAAGATATTTTTTTCCTGTAAAAATGTTGTGATGTCATTTTTAGTTTTAGATTTATTTGTAGCTAGAGCTAGAGGAGGCTGTGGGAATTTTCCCACTAGCCTGCCATTATCACCCTTTTACAGAAGGAACAATATAACAACCTTTATTAAGACCATATATTCAGAAGGGACCAGTAATCGTGACTGTTTCAGTTTCAGAGTACCAGCTATGGAGTGCCAACACCTTTAAAAAAGATGTTTTTCATCTGGCACATATTCAACATCTTGTTACAGCAGTGCTGTAAATTTAAACTCACTCTGTAACTACATCATCACAAAATCGGCTATAAAAGAAGTTGAAAGAGTAGGCAGTTGGGGTTAAAGTTTACTATCAATTGGAATTCTCATTCATGATTATATATAATGTGAAGCTGCATCGTTACTTTAAAAAACAAAACAAAAAGCAAAACAAAAAAAAACACCACCCTTGTTCTTATAATAAGGTTCTTATTATATTGAACCTACTTGGATGAATATATGATTAAATTAACAAATTTAAGATCAAGCTTACTTTACCAAAAGCTTTCAAACACATAGCCACTGAAAAACAGATTCTGAGGCTAAAGTCACACCACAGGCTAGACTATTTTATTTTATTTACAGTAGATAAAAAAGTAAAATGAAATTCATGTAAACAGTATGAATTTGTACGCTATGTTCCTGAACCAAACAGCAGTCTGCATAAGTGTAAATATTCTGCTTGAATAAGCAAATTTTCCCTATCTGACTGTGGCTCTGTCTGCTTAGAGTTTTGTTGTTAATGTTGCTTCATTTCTTCTATCTCTATTTGAAAATGGTGACATATAAGAACATTTTGGAGTGTGCAAAGAGACACAAAGTTTCCAAAAGGAAACGATCCTGGAAATACAAGGATCAAGACATAAGATTAATAGATCTAACTTTATGTTCATCAACATCAAATTCTCTAAGAGTTCATAAAGCACGTTATTGTAAACCTGGGGAAGGTTTCTTTGTGTGACATAGTAGGTAATTTAAGATTAAACACCAACACTAACTCCCCCCCTCCCCCCTCCCCAAAAAAAGAAAACAAAAAAAAAACCCACCCATGCATTCAGTTTCCATTTAGTGCAGAGAGACAGACATCTAAATGAAAATCTAGTGCCTCAGCTACTTTTCTTTCATAGTCCAGTGAATTAATATGATGCTACTGTCAGGGCCCTGAGTGCACCAGCAAGATGTACAAGCCCTCCCCCTGCTTCCTCAGGGTTTGCTGCCTGTGTTCATGATCAGGTCTGATAAGATGAACCTCAGATTGGGTGTCTGGGACAAGAGCAAAACTAATGTTGAAGAACTTTGAAGAGCTTGGATAGGGCTTCAGCCCCTGATTTCGGAGCTGCACTGAGGCTCAGCCCCATGCCTAGGCTAGGCTGCCTGTTGTTGGGTTGGCCTTGCATGACTGTGATGATCTCCTGACTGGGCCTCAGCTGGCCCCAGTCCCCCAACCCTGCTCTTCTCCCTTCACTGGGCTCTGGGGGTCTGCAGTGGGGAGTAAGAACACCTCTGACTCTCCACCTCCTGTCCCTGCTCAGCACCCTGCCCTGCTGCTCCCTGACAGATGAAATATGATGAGGCTTCCCTGGTTGGGACCCTGTCTACCTAACTGTCTTCCAAGTATAAACGTATCTAAAGGAAAGTAGTTTCTCCTTATCCCTCCTCAAAATCTTTTCTATTACAATATCTTTTTGTTTGTATCACTTAATCAGGAGGCAGAAGATAAGTTTGGAGTCTTTACTCCAAAGTTTGAGTAAGAAGATATCTGATAAAAGAAGCTATCTGATAAAAAATACACTTGGTCATGCTTCACCTCTCCTCCAGGAGCTAAGTTAAATCTAAGCAGCTGGCTACAAAGGGCCAGGTCACAGACTCAATGACCAGCACAGTATTATTCATGGTATTAAATTGGTGGCATGGCCTCTTGTAAAATTTTGTCACAGACCAGTGACTATTCTTCCACACGTTAGGAATTAAAATGGGCTAGGAATAATTCCTAATAGGCAGCTTGGATGCAGCCATCCAGTTTTGGACTTTAGAGAGTTCATCTGGACAATTGTATCATTATACCATGCCTCAGGGCCAGAGAACAATCCCTGGCCAATTTCACTTACAAGTGACCCTATGAATGCAAGAATCATGAAGCCACCAGAGGCCAGGAGGAGAGCAGGAAAGAGGCAAAGGACAAAATTGTGGTCACAGTCTTCAGTGAGTTTTCCCATTTTATATTACATCATCATTGGATTAAAGTGACAGAAATGTCCAAAGTTCAAGGATGACCTTGCCTTGATATGCCTTGATATGGACAGTATATTGTCCACAAGCTGTGGACACCTGTTTGGAAAAAGTGGGCAACTCTTACCATCTACATCAGTTGTGGTCCATACCACAGGTTTCCCAGAGGCTTAACATCTCACTGAGGCCTTTGGTACATGAGATTGTAATCAAGGTATAAGCACAGAAGTACACATGACACTAGAAAATTTCAGGCAAAGACCCTTCCTGATACCTTTTTTGTCTAGGTGCCTATGGGCAGACTATTGCACTCTGAAACAGAGGTGAGTTTCTAGGTATCTGAGATTCAGTGTTAATAGGATTGTAATGGGCAGATTTCTACCATCTAGAGAAAGTTTATAATACATAATAAAGTTGCCACCCTTATCTTAACTTTTTTTATCTCTGGTTGTTTATTGAAACGCATTCCTATATTTTTCTGCACAAATGTCCTCCACTCATTCAAATCAACAGAGGTTTTAGTTCTGCTTTTAGCAATGGGGGTCTAAGTCTCCAAAGCTCAGCTCAAGGCAAGATGGTAAGAACATTTTAAAAATAAGGTTAAAAAAACAAGCTACTGGGTATCTATTTTGTTGCATATTTTAAGAGTTTTCACTGTGGTAAATGAAACATAAATGCAACAGTGTTGAAATGCCAAGGATGAAAAAAAGACAAAAGAAAAAAATAGCAATGGAAAAATGTAAGTTCACTTCTTCAGAATAGACCGGGACAGACCAAGAGATGATGATGTTACCAGGTTTCCTTCCTATGTTGGAATGAGGAAAAAATTATTAGGATTAGTAACAATGGACTAGGGTTAGTAACATGACAAATTACTATCTCCTGGTGCAAGGTTAATGAAGCTGAAGATGGTCAAGGGGAGTGTGAACACAGTGACACTGCACTGCCAGTGCCCTGGTCTGAGAGCAGCCAAGGTTCACTCACTGCCTTGCTGAATAAGCCTCCAGTAGTTCCCAGAAGTAAATCATCTAAAGTAAACCTATTTATCACAACTGCTCAGACAAAACAAGCAGCTCCTGTAGGCCACGACAATACACTTCCATGGATTCTGTGTATTGCTTTTGTAACATCCTCTAACATCAACAGAAGCTTTTAAACTGAGAGGTTTATTTCAAGGAGTTGATTTACACAAATTCTATGATTTCTCTGTAGTATCCTTTCATCATAGTTTTGTATAACTATGCTTTTAAGTCTGAGTTTTTTTCCTGTTGTGTTTGTTTGTTGAGTTTTTTTTTTAAGGCAATGTCTTAACATTCATAGTTTAAATTTGGGATTGATGTGAAACTGAGGGGAAAAGTCCTTCTTGAGGGGTGGAGGTAAGAGTCTGCAGGACTGATGAGAGACTGTGCAGCCAAGAGAACTGAAATGCGCTGAGAAAATGGGTACTGGAAATTTGTTGAGCAGAGGTGAGGGAGAGACATGGATCATCAGGATCGCACATGGATCGTGCTTCAGCAAGAGACAGCATACCATCATTGAGCAGACTTGTGAAAGCATGGAAGACACAAAGAAAATGGTTAAACTTTGTCAGGACATATTCCACCTAGTTAGAAGTGCAGAGCCTTCCTTAGACCCAGACTCCTTCCTTCTGCACCTGCAGGTTACTGAAGCAGAATAGTGTTCTCTACTATTTTGCATGGAAAAGATGAAATAATGTTTTGTTTGTTTAGAACTATCTAAAAATTACTCCACGTAGCCTTGATGATTGGCAAATGTGGGAAGTGTGAACTGTGTGAGTGCAACCTAAAAAGATGCAGACTTTAAACAGGAAAAATGTAAAGTGTTTAGAAAACAGAAAAAGTTGATGAAAGATGTACCTATGTAAAATGGCCTTCAACTTGAACTAGCTTTAACAATGAAGCACATTAACAGCTATGCATAAAAAAAAATAATGAAAATATTTAAACACGGTTTTACAGCCTTAACTATAAACTTATTGGAGTGTTTTCATACCTTAATTTAAAATGCTGTAGTTGGTGAAGGTCATGCCATAAAAGAACATATAATTTCTGACAATCATTTACACAATTCCAGAGATTAATAGCACCCATCTGTTATGCTTAGTCCTGTGAAACTTTTAAATGCATATATTTGAATAGAATCCTTGTTTATTTTTTTTTTTTCAAATTAATTTTCTAGTTCTACAGACCCTGAATACTACAGCCTTAACTGATGTCAATAAGCTTAATTCCTGTAGCCAGGCTGTAGCCCCTGGGTTTATGAGACATGGGAAGTCTGTAACCATCAACAGAATAGTATAATTGCCACAGTGAAAAATAACTAATGCCAGTCTTAGAATGTCATAGCACTAAACACACCAGTTTTTCTCTTCTATTTATGATATGATGCCTTTAAAAAATAATGAGAACAAAATAATGCTGGTTTAGAAAGATAGCCATAGAAATGTTTGAATCGAAAAAGAAAAGGGTCATTGAAAGTAAACATGTCTGTATAAGAAACCCAGTATTTGACCCATAGGAACTTAGGTCTACAACTTGTGCCCCCCAAAAACAGAAATTCACTATATTTATTTAAGGATAAGGATCTCTCTATCATGAGAATAGTGTGGTGGCATTATTGTTCTCAGTTAACTAAACTTGAAGACTGGAAAAAGGCCAGCAGTGAAGAGAGTTATTATCCACAAACACCGAAAGCAGAAATAC
Organism: Scolopax mira; assembly: GCA_004320125.1. Classification (NCBI taxonomy): domain Eukaryota; kingdom Metazoa; phylum Chordata; class Aves; order Charadriiformes; family Scolopacidae; genus Scolopax; species Scolopax mira. The sequence goes on along the minus strand of BJBW01013175.1, from coordinate 28,305 downwards.
TTATGATGACAAAAATATTCCCACTGTGAAGAAAGTAGTAAATTTACTCCTAGATAAAAAAAAAATATATATTTTAAGATGATTTAAGATATTCACATCATTAAGTTTTTTCATGAAGTGTTTTAAAATATTGAAATACTCACTTCTCAGAAGTTCACATTAGAGTACAAGACTAGGAACTCAGAAGAACTAGGTTACACTGACACTGCCTCACAGGGAAATTGTGGTCAAATGATCTAATAATTTCTGAGTTTCATTTTGATAATGTTCAAAATTAGGTGTAAAAATGTGCATTGGTATTAACTCCTATGGATAGCAGTTCTTAGATTTCATACATTTTAGGAAGGGGTGGACTGTTTCTCTAGTCACCTCTGAGGACAACCCATGACCACTGTTTCAGCCAGATGTGGAAAGACAGAGGGACTCATCTCCACCTAACATCAACCATTCAACATTTCAATGTCACGTCTAGGCGATGGCAAGAGACGGTCATCTCCTTCATCCCTTCCTAAAACAGGTCGTGCAACAGGCGTGAGGAACAGCCCTCTGGAGACGCCCGTTTCTCCTGTCTGTAGGGAAACCCAGAGGATCAGTTTAGACTGCACAGGTACAACCTGAGGTCGCTAAAGTTTGGTGAGGGGCGTCGCCCCTCCAAGCCCTGAGGGACAGAGAAACTCCTGCACTCCTGCAGCTGAAGCTTGGGCGGGTTTTTTGATTGAAATTACTTCTTTTTTTTTTCCCCTCCCCTTTTTCTTTCTTTTCGGTGCCGGGGTCGCTTGACAGCGTCACGCTGCGGTGTCCACGCTCTTTAATACCCTGGGAAGCCCCTGTCTTCCCACACCTCCGCGGTGTCCCGCAATCCCGGGACTGGCCGGGGAGCTCCGGGGGCCGCGGGGGAGCAGCGGGGGGGCCCGGCTGGGCAAGTGACGCCGCGGAGCCCCGCCGCCGCGGCGAGCGCAGCGCATCGCGTCGCGTCGCGGCCAATGAGCGGGGCCGGGGCGGGCTCGGGAGCGGCGCCGGCGGTACTTAGGCTCGCCGGAGGGGCCGGGCAACCCACAAGCGGAGCGGGGCGGCAGCGGCGGCGGAGGAGCCGCGCGCACAGCGGGAAGGACGGAGCTCACCTCCTCTGCAGCGCCCATGGGGACAGGACGACTTTAAAGGAGTTTGGGGTGGGGTTTCTGACGCTGGGCGACCACGGGAAGGGGGGGGGCGGAGAGAGGGGGGCAGAGAGAACCCTCGGGTGGGAGGCGGAGGAAGGGGGGGATGCTAATCGCCTGCTCATTGCGGTGTCCTGGCCGGGATGCGGGGATCGGGGAAGTGGGGTGAAGGGCTAGGCAGGGGTACTAGCTCCCAGGCCGTGTGCTGTTCTAGCCTCCTTCCCTCAGGTAGCTCCCCCCGGCTCAGCGGGAAGGACTCGGGACCCTCCGGGCTAGCCTCACAGAGCTGAGGCTCCTAGGGCAACTCCGTCCCTCCGCGCCGTGCTGGCGGGCGGCGGGGAGCCGCCTTCTCCCGCGGCGGTGGGCAAGCACTGGCAAGATGGGGCTCTGCTCTGCCCTGCCCTGCACCCCAAGGGCAGGGGGAAGGATCCTCACCGGGAGTTTGTCCCTTGCACGGAGAGGAGGGAAGGAGTGGGGGAGGGATGGGGTTTTAGGGCGCAGTTGCTGAAATCTTTTGTATGTGCCTTGATTTTTATTTTTTTCCCCTTTTTTTCCTCCCCTCCGTTTGCACTCCACTTCTCTTTTTCTCTCTGTCCCTGCCCACCCCACCCTTCCTTCAGATCCGGCGATTCCTGCCCTCGCCTCGCCCTGTCATTGATGGGAAATCAACTGGATCGCATCACCCACCTGAATTACAGCGAGCTGCCGACCGGGGACCCCTCGGGGATCGAGAAAGACGAGCTGCGCGTCGGGGTGGCTTACTTCTTTTCGGATGAGGAGGAGGACCTGGACGAGCGAGGCCAGCCAGACAAGTACAGCGTGAAGGGCTCCGGCAGCCCTGGCCAGGAGACGCCCACCCACCACCTCCACCACCACCAACTGGTGCTGAACGAGACCCAATTCTCCGCTTTCCGCGGCCAGGAATGCATCTTCTCCAAGGTCAGCAGCGGCCCCCAGGCTGGGGACCTCAGCGTCTACTCGGTGTCAGCCTTGCCTGCCCTCTGCAAGCCGGGGGACCTGCTGGAGCTGCTCTACCTGGGGCCGTCGGAGCACCCTCCGCCGCACTGGGCAGTCTACGTGGGCAGCGGGCAGATCATCCACCTCCACCAGGGGCAGATCCGGCAGGACAGCTTGTACGAGGCGGCCGCGGGCAACGTGGGTCGGGTGGTGAATAGCTGGTACCGCTTTCGCCCGCTGGTGGCTGAGCTGGTGGTGCAAAACGCCTGCGGGCACCTGGGTTTAAAAAGCGACGAGATCTGCTGGACTAACTCTGAGAGCTTCGCCGCCTGGTGCCGCTTCGGGAAAAGGGAGTTCAAAGCCGGGGGGGAGCTGCAGGCTGCAGCCGGCACCCAGCACCAGCAGCAATACTATCTCAAGATCCACTTGGCGGAGAACAAGGTGCACACAGTGAGGTTCCACAGCCTGGAGGATCTAATACGTGAGAAGCGCAGGATCGATGCCAGTGGCAAACTGAGGGTGATCAAAGACCTGGCTATAGTGGATGAGAAAGAGTAGGGAGTAGCAGAGGTACACGGTTATCTTCCTTCTGCCCTGCCCAGGGAGACCAGCCTGCCACAGAGACAGGAGGCTGCACCCTCTTTCCGTGGGACACAACTGGAAGCAGGATCCATGGCAACATTCCAAAAAACCAGCATTCTTTATGCCCATAGCCAGTGTTTTGTTTGGCTTTTAATAGCATTAATGTTGAAAGAGCAAGAGAGAGGAGGAAAAGAGGGGGGAGGTGCAGGAAGGCTGTTCTTGGAGTATGTGGACAAAGTCTCTCCTGTCAATCGATGTTGACCATTCTAGCAACATGCCAATAAAATTTCAAATTGAAATTATTTTTTAAATTTTTATTTCATGGCTTTAATCCATGATAAGTTTTAACATCTGGGGCCATGGATGTGGATCTAGCTAAATGAGTTTCTAGGTAATATTTGACTTGCAGCCAACCAAAAGCATCAATCATTTAGCTGGGAGGGGAAAGGAGGGTTGAGGGGGAGAGGATGGGGTAAATGCCTGTTTGTTTTGTTTCTCAACTCCGTTGCTTCAGACTGTAGCTGCAATCTAAATTTTGTGCCAGCCAACTTTGGCAAGATATTAACAGGGAAAAATGCTTTCACATTCTGGTAGAAATCTACTGCATTTAAAATATTTGTTGCCTTTGCTTTTTGTTTGCAGCTCTCTGCTAAATGTCATCATAATGCATAAGCTCTTTCCACGTCTTCCCTTCCCCCAGCCACTCTGCTTTTTTTTTTTTTTGCTTTGGAAAAAAAGTTCATGAGCAGCTGTTTTTCTGAAACTAAATTCATTGGTTATAGGAGGTGGTGTATTTTGGAGAACAGTATGCTCAGTGTTGCTCCTCAGAGATCCAGCATCTAGGATCTCATGCTTGAGCTATGGATTTGTATCACCGTAGTGATTCTCACTGCACCACTGCTTCAGTACCTTTTCATGCACAGGTCAACAGAATCCTGCAAGAAACAAAAGGTTAGAATTCTGCATGTTGCCTCTTTGAAACAGTAATTTATTGCATATTTACAATTCCACTTAAAAAAATAAATGTAATATGGTCAAGTTAATTTTGCATTTCAAATTCCAAGCCACCAAAAATCCTGTTCAGTCTAAGCTTAGAAATCCAGAGCTGCTTGAAAAGATGCCTTTTAATGTGATGTGAGCAATGCCTTGTCTGTATTTCAGATTCTATGCACTCATTGCTTAATTCTAAGTTTTGAAGTGAAAGATCAAAGTATTAAATATATATATATATTTTAAAAATCTAAACAAATTAACAATACTCAGACATTTCTAGAGCTGTTTGGGGGTTTTTTGGGGTTTTTTTGGTTTTGTTTTGGGTTTTTTTTATTATTATTATTCCGAGCTGCATACAACTTGTTAATAAGCAAATTGTCTCTGCATGTTTCAGTACTGGAAAGAAAATGCATTTGGTTTTGTCCCCTCTTTCCACATCAATGTCAGATGGCAGAACAAAAGTAATACCCCTCTTCTGTGTACATAACACACTCCACCCCCTATCAATGTACTGTGTCCTGGCTCCTTTTTGTATTAAACAATGTCATAAGCAACCTTGTTGCAACAGTACTTTCATTTCTACAAGGTGTTTTCCTCCATATCTGAAGCTGTGAGGGTGGAGTGTACTTCATTATAACAAAACTATTAGCATAAATATCTTTATTTTTTAAAAAAGCCCAAACCAAAAAATGAAACAACCTCCCCCCAAAACCCTACCTGTTCAGTGGAAGTCATCTAACTGGCTTCATGTTTGCTGATGTACTTGGCGAAGTTGTGTGGTAATGGGCAGTGTTACTTTTATCTCTTTCCCTGAAGTATCTTGCTTTGTACAATATAGGGTAAATATGTGAAAAATGTGAATTATCATTCCTGTCAAACTACTATTGAAATAGCTTAAAATCACAACATACCTTTTAATGAATATGTAATATTCTAGCTCTATATTGGCAGTAGTTGCTATCTGATAATGATAGCTTTTCTTGTAACGTGAGCAGAGTTCTCTACATAGCATATTAGATCTCCCAAATTGTCTGTTAGAATTATATCACTTGGTGGGGGCACTGTGGGATTGCAGAAATCTACTGACTTTACACCCAAGACACAAAAAATTAAATGGTAGGAGAAGGAATGGTAGGTAAAAACTACTTTGTTTTAATTTCCCCTTATAAAAAATATACATTAGAGAACTGAGGTAGGAAGAGGCAAGGAGAATGAGATGTAGAGGGAATAAATAAGTGTTCATGAAAACAGAAAGAATGGACTCCCGTTGTTATTTTTGATTTCTGGAATGCCTTTTCTTCAAATTGCTTTTAGATGAATAATATAGGATTAGAGAGAGGATCTTTGCAAGACCAGCATTTCCTGTTCTCAGCTAGTGAGAATTTAAAACTTACTGGCTTTAAAATTTTCACTGTGCTTTCCAAATACTGCAGCACTATCTAATCAGCCATTTTAACTTGGTGCGGGGGCAGGGGTTGGTAATGATTTACTAACCTAGGTCGTGAACACAACAGTTTTCCTTGTCACCTAGCTGGATGTCAGTATACAACAGTATACAACTTTGTAGTATATAAAGGAAGTTACAGGAGGTAGTCTTTGCTTATTTATGCAAGCTCTGTCTTTGGCATAAGACTTCTGTTGTTGGCATCGCTCCAAATTTGTACAGGTAACAACAAAATTAAGGCTCTAGTCCTTTGCATAGGGTGTGGAGAAAATGTATTGGAAATATTCACAGATGGTATTAACCTAGGATATAGTAATGCTATGACTATGTTCAAGTAGCAGCATTATTAACAACAAAGATACCCATACAGATCCTTTTCTCTTTTGCTAGACTTCCATTCAGAGTTCCTGACAGCAATCTGGTCCTGATTCATAGTCCACTGAAGTTAACAGAAAGGCTCTCACTGACTTCAGTGAGCCTTGGATCAGGTTTTATTGTTTAGGAGGTGGTTAAAATTTGTGGACCTTGAGAAGAAGTGAGATTTAAGATGGCATTTCAGAGGCCAGAAGGTCCACCTTGCTGAGACAGAAGACAGGGGAAGCAGCCAATACTGTGAAAATAAGGGAAGAAAAGGCTAGTTCTGAAAAAAACTGTGTTAATCTGAGATAGCAGGAGGGAAATAATGAAAAAGCCTGAGTGAAAAGCGTATATAAAAATTTGTTCAGTGCCTTGAAAAAAAAAAAAAAAAAAAAAGAAGGCCAGAGAGCCTTCAGCTGTGAGAAAGGCAATGAGTGAATGACTGATAGGTAAAAAATGTAATTGATTATACTCATCTTTCAGGATCAGTGGCCTGCCTGGTTTAACATTTCCATTTCCAGCAGTAAAGATATTGACAAATTATATTGTATCTCTGGAATCTGTTTACATTCTTCAGCCTAGCTACCTAAGGTAAATATTTATCTCATTCATTGCTCTTGAAGTCTTGACATGTAATATGACTGAAATGTTAAGATACTTTGCCCATCCTTCTTTTGTGTCATGTTTCAAGCTTCCTGTCAGATATTTGGGTAGCAATTTTATAGAATCTCTTTTGCTTGGATATAATTTTCTTTGTCTTTTCAAAATGTAATCTTTTTAATTGCTTTGAGGCAAACGTTTTATTAAAAATTCAATTCATGTCCCCTTGAAATATAGAGAGAAATGTTTTACTGCCATGACTAAAATGTTTGCTGGTTATTGGCTGTGTATGTAGGTAGAGGACTGTAAGGATAGATAGCAGAATAGATTTTGTCATTATCACATTTTGTCTCCATCTCCATCTTTAGTTACCAGATTACTTTGTTTTCATTTGTTAGGATTCTTTTCCCCTCTCAAGTCATTATGGTTGTAAAAAATAATGAAGAAAAAAACAAAAAAAAAACCCCAAAACACAAAAGCCAACCACTCATAGTGTAATCTTTAGGGCAATATGCTATTGATCTATACGTGTATTTCAGATTAAAAGTAGGGTCTAACAAGATACAGCCTTCAGGATGTGACAAGAAATGGCCTTTAGTCTATGCTAGAGCGTGCACAGTCTTAATTATCCTGCCTCGTTTCATTTTAGTGTCTTTCATATCCAGGTAAGTGATGTGCAAAAAACTGTCACAGTTTATAGACCTGTTTATGTGATGTGTTGAGCATCTGTAACTCCAACTAACACTGGCTGGCATTGAGAGAATGCTGGATCTCACTCAAGAAACATAACATCTTGTGGGATCAGGTGCCTCAGGCCACCTGGTTCCCAACCCTCTGTTTGCAGTTACAGAGGAGGCTGAGATATCTACTGCTTGTTTTAAGATTTAATTATTTTCTATGAAAGATTTCTAGTACGGTAGCTAACAGTGTTCTGTCCATAATTATACTTGGCTGTGACTAAAAAGTTGTATATGTTGCTGCTTATGCTGTGCAAACGCTGTTTTCTGCTTTACAACCCAAGAGAAAGATGACAGTCCCCGTCCCAAAGAATTAATCCAGAAATATATAAGGAGGTATGATTGGACTACCACGCTGAGGGTAGTTTCACCCCAGATTTAGGATCTAAAGGATAATAATATATGGCTAGGTTATGATCAAGTGCTGCTGACAGTTCATGAGTGTCTGTGTTTCCATAGCAAGTCTGAAATTTATTTGCTTACTTTATTATTATGAAATATTTAACTTCTCTGAACTTTGAGGTCAAATTTGACATGTAAAACTGCCCTAGGCTCATGGATCTTCTGACACGATGAAAGTTTAATCTGTCAGATTTTTTTACAGTTTTATTGTAACAGAAATTAATGAATACTAGGATCAGATACTTTACTGAACTGCTTATAAATCAAAAAGAGGATACTGTAAATGTTAGGTTGGAAAATGGCAATGAACTTAGAATCTTCTGTTATTTGGCATACCAGTGGATTTACTCCAGTTTATATAGATATAATCTATACAGATGTAAACTACCAGTGCTGTATTTTTTAAAAAGTGGTTGTGGCACTCTGCAAATATATAGTATTATCTTGTCTAACTAATACAAATCCCCTGTGAAGTTCTATTTTTTTTTTTGTATAATGAAATGCCAGCATGCCATTGAAATTAAAGGTTAATTTAACCATATTTATCTTTGAGAAATAAACTAGAGTTTGTCTTATGGGATTTATAATTGAGCAGCTATTAATATGCACTTCCATTTCTTAATTTTAAATATTTTGCATGAAACACAAATGTATTCAGGTGGATGTGTCTATAGGAATCATGGAACTTCCATTAGCAGAAGCCATTCAGATTAAGATTATGCCTTTTTACAGTGATACTTTTTGCCTTTTATTTTTCCCCCCATATTTTGGGGGCTTTGGGGGATTTCTGATTCTGCAGATGTATGTAAACCTGCTTGCCTCTTCAAGTGTTTGCAGGATCAGGATCTTTGACATAAAAGATGATCTATTCCATTTGCATGGGATTTATTTTGGGCTAAAATTAAGGAGTAGAACTCTCCAAGATCAAGAACCCAGCATAAACCTCCCATAGAATTCAATGGAAGACTCATGTGTGTGATGCCTACCACAAGGGCCTTAATTGCTTATTCTTACTTGTACATAAAGTCATCATCTATGCAAATCAGCATTTTCCTAGGTAAAGTGGGTTAATGCTTTTCAAACATCCCTTTGACTTTTTCTTGTGTGGCTGTGTGGGTACTTGTGGTGGTCACAAATAGATAATTGGAGTTTGGCTTGTGGCCTTGAGCCTCTGATGTGCTGTAAAGCCAGTATCTCCAGCTATTTTGACAGGAACGCAGGTGGAATTTGGAACCAGTGTGGGCACAACAGAAAAGGATGGGAGAGTTTGCACAGTTAAACTTCAGGTTGTTCAAAGAAGATGTTCAGACATAAGAATAAAACTTGATTTTTTCTTTCTCTTCTCCAAGGTGCATGAAGGTGAGTAACCATGTACCCCTCATACAGAAAACCATTCACGGTTTGGAGAAGCATGCTACTGCCTAGGCAAAATAGGGTGATTAAAATATGCAGTGTCTCATCAGCCTCAAGTAGCAAATAATTTTTCAGTTTCAACATTGTTTGTATACAGAGTGGCACTGCCAATCTATTTTGAAAGTCATATTTTTTAAGCTTATTAAGTAAGCAGCATAATGTTTACAAATGGAAGACCTCAATAATCTTTCTTGATAATTCCTATACAGTAGAGGTAAGAGCTTGTTCCCAGGTTGTATAAATAAAAGAGTAACCCCTATTCAAGAAAATTATCATACATTTGAATTTGCAAATACATGTAACAATCCAGCCCCAGATTTAGTTCTGACATGACCTATCACTGCTGCAGGTAAATAAATGGCAAGTATCTAACAGAGTGAATAAATACAAAGTGCTACATTGTGACACTTCTTCACAGCAGAATACTTTGTGCCACAGAAGGAACATTCCTCATATGTTATTCAATATGAGTAAACATATCACAATCTGGTTTTGAAACAGATCTCTTTTCCATATGTTTCTATTGTTTCCATATGCCCTTTCAGTCAGCTGAAAGCAATAGAAAAACTGAGTCTGAAAAACATACTAATTGTTTGTAAATATTTAAGCAGAAATTTATATGCATATTGATATATAACTAATGGATATACTTGTATATAATATACATATGCATACCATGTGTGTATATATTATGCATACACACACAAAAGAAGTCTTGGTTATTTTGTTAGTATTGGTAATAAACGGCCGTTATTTCAGTATGTGTATTATCTTTGCAACAGATGGATACCCAAGACTTCACTGACAGGATTTTAATACTATTCAAATATTTGTTCTTTAGGGTATGCCATGGTCTTCTGACATCACGAAAAGTGAGTTAAATATGTGGGTCTTGACATATTGCTACTTACTGGAGGAAAAATATCAAGGAGCACTACACTTTGCAATAATGAAGTACCCTTTTAGAATGAACTATGCTGCTACTGACTTATGTATTTATAAATAAAAGAATGCTCCAGTGAAGTATTCATCCATCTTTCTTTTTGGCATATTTTAATGGATAGTGCCCAAAAGGTTGTTTGGGTATTTTCTTTTCATAATTTGAATGTTTTTCCCCTCACTGTAATATTTTGGAAGCATAACTCTGAAATTAGCTGTGTTCTGTTGTTTAGACATGCTCACCTATTGCTGTATAGTTGTTCTTAAGTAAAGAGGCAGTTGGCATTGATATTTCTTGACTTTCCTCATCTTATCTTTCTTTGAACTGGTATATTTATTTCAAAAGATAAATGGTGGGACTTTGAAAAATACTTACTATTGACTTGACTTTTCCCCCACTGAACTCACCGGTGAACTTTCACCAAAGTTATTTGGTGCCACATTTAGGCTAACACTGGCTGCTTTTAGAAATCTTACCCAATGGATACAGGGTGAAAATCAGTGCTGTCAAGACCTCTGAATCTTCTTGTGGACTGGATTGCTGAGAGTTATACCTCTGAGTCCTCAACAGATCATAGAATCATAGAATCATATGGGGTTGGAAGGGCCCTCTAGAGATCATCTAGTCCAACCCTCCACTGGAGCGGGTCTACCTTTAGGTCTACCTTTGTACAGGAACTTGTCCAGCAGCTTGCCCAGGTGGGTTTTGAATGTTTCCAAAGAAGGAGACTCCACCACCTCTCTGGGCAGCCTGTTCCAGTACTTGACCACTCTCACAGTAAAGAAGTTCCTTCTCACATTTAGGTGGAACTTCTTATACTCAAGTTTGTGCCCATTTCCTTTTGTCTTGTCACTGGGCACAACCGAAAAAAAGACCAGACTCTTCCTCCTGGTACCTCCCTTTAAGTATTGTAAGCATAATTGAAATTTCCTTTCAAGAACCAGAATTATTCCATGTCCTCATTCATAAAAGGTTTTATCTCACCTGATAAAAGATTACAGATCTTTTTACTTATCCAAAAGCCTTACTCCTCATAAAACCACCTGTGGATTACATAAGGGGTTCTTTTTCATGAACAAGCCCATCACTAGAAATCACTGTTACAAGGATTGTCAGAACTGAATCCTTGCCCAGAGAATATTTTAATTTCCATAGGTTGTGGAAGAAAAAGAATTCTCTCTCCTATCCTGCTAAAGTACTGTAATGAAACAATTTCATTTAAATCAATAAATTAATGTATTGCTACTGAAAGCAAATCCAGTATAACAAATCATGGACCACCATGGCATTGCTGGTAATTGAAACATCTGACTGAGCATCAGCAACAGATACTTTTAAGAAACTTGGATTGTGTGTTAAACTACATCATTGAACAGAGGTACCTTGGATGAGAGCAGTATCATAGAACTGTATGACATGGCTGTTTATTTGCTAATATGACACAGCCTTACTTCATCTTTAAATTCAAACCTCATTACATGGTATATCTGCTACTTGACAGACTCTCTGTATTTCTAGCCAGTATTGACTGTGCCATTGATTCTTCTCGTAGGTGTAATCAAAGGTCATTAATATTGAAAAGTCCACTTTAATTGACCCATGGACTCATTTTAATTATGTCTGTATAGAAGAGTGTCAAGTGCTAGACCCCTACACAAAGGGTCAGTTAATATGCAGCCTCATCCTGGCAATAATGTTGCCTATGTACCATTAGCTCTTGCTAAGGACTGTATGAGTTTACTACTTCTTTATCTTTATTTCAATTCAAAGGAATAAGGGAAAAACGATTGGCAGAAGAAAAAGGTTCAAAAAAAAAAAAAAGTCGTGCTCGGTAGAAATCTCAGGCTGTTCTTTTATATTTATGTTTTGTATACAGATAAACTCAGAAACATGGAGATAAAACTTTCACTTTGTTAGGAGCGCCAATTATAGAAATGATACCCTTTAAATTTTGGCATGCTAGAAGCTTGCCTGCGTATGCTGAATAAAGAGGATAATCTTTTGCTTTTCCATTTCACAGCATGCTAGCAACTTTTCTTAATCCATAGGAGCCCGAAATTGAGTTCACTGCTGATAATATATCCCAAGAGCAATAGAAATGTCAAATGTTTGCATACTGTAAGTGATATCAGTGCTGAAAACCTATCTTTAATTTCATTCTCTTGAAATCCTTAATCTCATACATATCTTTGAGCTTTTAATGACTTTCCTAAGAAAAATGTCCAAGATAATGTGAATGGAAATAAAGCAGGAATATAAAATGTCAGGGAAAGAATTTGTTTCATGTTCAGCTATGGACAGTAATATATTTCTTATTTCCTTGCAACAGGAATAAGATTTCTATCAAAATGTAGGAAGCAGTTCAGTTTGCAAGATCCATAGTCCTATTTTCAAAATTCAGGTATGCTTTACTGAAACAAGTAATGCTAAGGAAACAGAAAATGTACCATTTTGAGTTTAATAAAGTTGTCATATTTGCAGGAAAACTCAAAAAATATTCTTTATCTGTTCCAAATCTGATATGAACTAGTTTTAGACTGAATAGCTCAAAACCATGAGACACTTAGTCTTGTATTAGTTTTGTTCACAATGATCAGTGTTTTACAAATATGACTAGTCATATATGGCACTTTGTTTTCTTAGTACTTAATCGAAGATCTCCAAACTGGTTATTTTTTCCAAACAATATCAAACTTCTGCACCTGAATATGAAGCCCCCAAGCAGACACTACTCAGAAAGCAAACATTGAAGATAGCTTGAGTGGAGCTTGGAACATATTACTCATATATTTTAAAAAGCTTTCAAGCTGTACCATAAATCTTACAAAGCATAAAATTCATCACCAAACATTCAATCTATTAGGATTTTTAAACATACAGGTTAGCACTAGTGTGTTACATGTAAAAATGGTGGTTGATCAGCAGTTTATCTTAAAAATGAACCCACTATATCTTTAATGCAAGATGTAGAGGTTGAAAAGGTATTCCTTAAATCTGATGTATGAGTTAATCTATCCCCGTTTGGTGAGGTTTCCATTATCATTCAAATAAATGTGTCTATGTACATGAATACTTGTGGGATCTCTGTTATTACATTTGTTTGTGAGTATTTATGTGTGACAGTGGCTCTGCATGATCACAGCTAACTGCTACAAGGATACTGGCATCTCTATTATCTGTACATGGAGTGCGATCATTAACTGTTAGCCAGGACAAAAGCAGTAGAAAAATCAATGCAACTTTGGTTAGAGGAAATAAACACCAGGGTGATAGTAGTGGCAATGACATTTTATAAAATGTATGAGTGGGGGGAATACATAACTGAATGACCCAAATGCAACAAGGGATGGAGATTAAAAACAATCAGTTCTAGGATTTACCAGACATACGAAATATTCTATTGGAGATGGCACAGTGGAGCTCATAATGGTCCTCCCACTAAGGCCCATGGTATCACATGAGTGTGACAAACGGTCACAGATGAAATGATGTTTAGAAATAGCCTTGCAATTCCCATAACGTCAGTGTCATCAGGGAATGTAAGTATAAAATCTGCAATAAAGCAAATCAACCGAGCTTCTTACGTCTTTTGGTTAGCTAAGAAGTATCGCATTCACTGTAAGACCTTTGCAAAAAGCAACCTTTATTTACATAAAGATCTGGTTCATCTGATTTCAATTATCAATATAGACAGGCTTTCTCAGTACTTAATAGGAATGGGGTGTCCAAGATACATCATTCTCTAAAGATATCTGTCTCTATTAGCTATAGGAGTTGTCTAGAGTAGCAATGCTCTAAATTTACATACTGTAGTAAAAAAAAACAGACTGAAAGGCTCTGATTCCACCCTGCCTCTAATTTTTTCACCTAGAAGTTGTATGTATAGGCTAAATTACTCATCTAAGAAGTAGAAAGAGAACCATGTTTTCAGAGGCCAGTTCATATTATCTCAACACATATGTAGTGAAATCACACACTTCAAATGCTTTTCTCTGTTTAATGCTTACACAACTAGGATTAAGCTACTGCTGGAGTAGGTACAAAGATGAGATAAATTGAGAAAGAGATGATCTGAAATTACATGGTTTCTTCTCTCCCAAGAGCTCCACTGCTTTGTCAAACCACAGACTAATAAATCTTGGTTTACTGAGTTGGAAAATGCTGTGTGACCCCAAAATAATTACAGTCTTAGATAGACTGTAGATAATTTATAAATTCTAATATTTAAAAAATAGGAAATTGGATGGAAATTATCTCATAACTGTAAACAAAATATTAATTTTTAAAAAGGAAAAAAAAATTATTTTGAAAAGGTCTCCTGAGTCATTTGCCCAATTCTAATCACACACAGAGGAAAACCTGATGTCCTCTAGTAAGTCTACAGAACTCAGTCAATTATTTAAAGATTTCCCAGGAACTGATTGCCAGAGCATCTGGACATCTTACAATAAATTAAAAACAAATATTAATTACACAACTATCTATTCAGATGGCTCAAAACACTTTAGTTGCCTTTTATTTGTCTCATAAAGGACCAACATACTGATATGTTAGTTAATTGAATGCTTGATTGGACAAGTAAACCTTACACTACACTACCTCCTGCCAAATTTGAATTCTGGTAGCCTGCCAGAGGAATAGATTTCCAGTGTGAGAACCCACCACCGATATTGTAGAAAATGTTAATCTGATGGCTCATTTTAGGAGATATGCAATTCATTTTAACTTTTATGAGCGGAAATAGTGTGAGAGGTGTTCTAATGTAAAGTTCATTTCCATACCATTAAGTTTTAAATATTAATGACATCTTCAAGTTTGTCTGAATGAAAATAAATTATCAGCACATATTTATGAATTCATGTTTTATGATAGTTATAGCAGATTATGTTAAAAAAAGAACAGGTACACTCAGTATTTGCTGAAAATTTCCAGCAAGTCATTCTTACCTTAGTCTAAGTAGCATATCTGCAGACAGGCAGAAAAGATATGGGTAACTAATATAGAATGTATTTTAAAGGATGTCTTGTGTTAGTGAGAAAAATAAACATTATTAAATTATGAATCCTTACACAGCAATAGATCCCCTAGGATATCAGCTGGGTAACCATACTCATAAAAGTTTTAACACTTATTATTCTCTTTATTTATATGGATGATAGGATGTCTTGTCAGCCAGAGATATATTCACTTGTCTTAGTTACTGTTAGTTATGGCCAGTACAGTACCAAGATGACAGACTGCATTTAAGAAGAATGAAGTGTAAAAAGTGGATATAACCATTTGTGATTGAGTTAACTTATTTTAAGATTAACAGCTCAGCTTTGCTTTTATTCAAAATAATGGAGGAAAGAAGAGATTAAAATGATGCAAGAGATTGTAGCAGAAAAATCTCAAAATAAATTCAAACTTGACGTCCTGATGTTAAGCTAATGTAAGTTGAAGAAAGCTAAAGTTAAAACAGAGCTAAAGGAAGCAGAAAACTCAAGTTTGATACCCTTAATAGCACTGTAATTGCTCAAGCACTTAATTGCTGTATTTTGTTCGTATGTTCAAGGACTGTTCCATTAACCAGATTCTTGTTTAGTCTTTTGCAAGCAGAGGAGGGAGTTTGCTCTTCTGTAGCATACATTTAGTGTAGTCTTTCTAATATCACCTGCAATGTTTTATTTAACAGAATTTGATCAATTTCCACAGTCTTCTCTGCTTTGTTCCTATGACATGGATTAGTGAACGTAGTCTGTGGCTCATGAGAGTGTTGTGGCACACAGAGAGATGTTCTGTGAAATCTGTTTAGAAGAAAGGTGTTGCTTTTTGAGGACTGGACATGGCTGTTCAACTGATTCCATTCTTATCATCCAAAATCTGTTCACTAGTCGTGGATTTATCATTGAAAGCGTTATAAGAAGCCCATCATTTAGGGTTTGAAACTGCCAGTTTCTATTAGTGGCAACATTTAATTAACTTCCCTGTTTTATGTCTAGTACTTTTGAACTAATTGGTTTCCTGTCCTTAGTCTTGAAAGTTAATAAAGCTGTTGTTTTTTTCAAAGGAAAGATAATCTTATATGTTTTGATGGCAATGCCATTTCATATTCCTTCAATGCAAATCTCTTTGACAAGAATGGTGGCCTGCGGGTGAGTGCTCTATTCAGGCAGCAGGTGGTGGACCATTTATCCCCCTTGTGTTCTTCGATCAGCCCATTCCACTCACAGAAGTGGAGATGAAGGTCACAAACTTTTGATGACTCAGTCTCACTTTCTAAAATCACAGAAACAGACATATCCCTTTGTCTTTTCTAAAGCAGAAAAACTGTTATTTGCCAGGTACCTTGCTTTTGGTCTGATAATTCCTTATTATGCTTGTAGTCCTTCCTTTTCCCACAGTCAGGCACCTTTGGAATCCAGTGAAATGCAATGAAAACTGTTTTCTGCTACAACTTGATATGTGCAATTATGACCCAGACCTGAATGGTTACTGAAATAATTTTGATGTAGACAGTAATTTCTTTCCTCTTTTATCCATCAGTATTTTCCCTTTTAACTCACCCATCCAGTCACCTCTGGCCTAATTATGGAGTGATGGAAGATGTCTGCAATGGAAAATTTCTGTCACTGTGCAGGAAATTACAGAAAATTCCAAGGTTTTGAAAAGAAAAAAAAAAAAAAAGATTTATTTCCTTGCACTCACTGTTAAAGCATCCTTCTCGAAGGCAAAAGTCCTGTATTGCTGGACCTATGTCAAGTGCTGTTCAATACATATAAATAAGCAGCAATTGAATAAAATACATTAACGTCACATGGAATCATGATCAGAACCCAAGACTGCCCATAGAAGCTGGGAGAGTTCAAGCCAAAGTCCATCAAAGTCAATAGACACCCTTACATTCATTTCAAAGGTTTTTAAATGAGGGCCAGACTTGCTTCTGAAGCTCTCTCTGGACTCAATTTGTTCATGGCTATAGTCTGCCTGTAGCTGCCATGGCACAGAATATGAAAGAAACTACTTAAAATGAGGAAGACATTGAAATGCTAATCGTGCACTCCGGTATCAAAGGTGAATTTATCTTAAAAAAAAAAAAAAGATTCTAACTACCTTTCTGCCGGTTCTCTTCTTGACCTCTTGAATTTCCAGTATTGAATTTTAGGTCCTGGCATTTTACAATGCAAGACAATGACAACAAACACTTGAATATCCTTATTTCAATGCTCATCTATACTTTTTCAATTTTTCTGTGACGGTATAAGCTCTGACTGATCAGACTCCATAAATTACTCTATCAAATAATGACATTTACTATCTAGAAAGACAGATGAATTAATGATTACCCATATTAAAAAATGAGATGCAGAAATCTTACATGCTCCCTTGGTGAATTTCACACTGGACTGAAAATAGTGTAATGAAAATGGCTACCTAAGAAATTCCAATGTCACTGTGGTCCCTGCTGAAGTCATTCCTCATGAAGCATAAAAAGTAAAAAGAGATAAAGAAGGGAATGAAACTGAAATATCATTTAAAGTAATGTAATTGACATCAGGTCTTTATTCTAAGGCTTGACCTTTACTCTTTTTTTTTTTTTTTTCATTACTGGAAGAAATTACAAATATATTTAAATAATACCATCTTGAAATAAAAAGTGATAATAGCTAGTCTTGGAAAGATGTAATAGTTCACATTTGTTTTATTAAATTGAGCTTTTTATTTATTCATTCACGCATTATAAATGCATTTTAGAATAAGTTTTGAAAATGCATATGAGAACTCAAATACTTCTGAAATCCTCATTACTTTGATGAAAACACTTTTTCAGTTATAAGGAGTAGATAAGGAGTGCATTTCACTTCTAAGAAGTGCATTTGAGGATTTGAACATTTTAATAGAGAACAAAAATTAAATCTTTTTTCTCCTAATTTCAGCTATCACACTAAACTTTTGCTGATCAAATAATTCTCTTTTCATAACGTCTTCTGAAAATACGATTACCTCCAGAGCTGGACAAATAATGGTTTTGGTTCACTGTTGCTTCTGTTAATGTTATCAAAAAATAAGCTAGGTAAGTATTCACTTAATATGGTCCTCAAAATTATTCCATTTACTCCATCAGACATAAGCATCAAACCATGACACAGTTGGAATGTAGAATATGTTGGATTTTTTATACCACATGATGGTAATTTACATTGTGGAGGATTGTAAACATCCAAAAAGGAATAAACTTATTCTGTAGGAGTGCTAGTTCCTTGACTTTTCATAAACAAATAGAAGTATTCCTACCAAACTTGATATGTTAAGTTGCCTACTGCCACTAGAGCAGAATCTTGTAATTTATTGTAAATTCTCATCCAATAGTTCTCTTCAGCAGGTTTATAATCTACCTGGTCAATTTAACAGGCTTCTCAAGCTCTAAAATGCTACAGATGTCAGCTCTGCAGTCAGCCTTACAATTCATGATTCAGAATTACTTTCATCAAGGCATTACTCAGTTGTGGACTGCCTAATTAGAGCTGAATTTTTTGCTTTCATACACCTGCATTCATGTCCCTATCATTAGAATCTATACTGTCTCTCTACTGGGGGGAAGAGGAAAAGTGGGAAGGAGAGTAACTGCAATTTTTATGCTACACCAACTTCCTGAGGCTTTGTGGTAGAAGTGGAGACATAGCAGTACCAATTCTCACAAAGAGACTGAAATTGCTGTAGGAATGAACTGAACACATATGGAGCATTCAGGACCAAAGAACATCCATGGAAAGTAAGCTTGAATTCTGTCTTGACCTCTGGGTAGATCGTCCCATGATGTTGTAGCATACTGAACTGCTGATATGAATAACAAATTAAAAAATAACGTAACACAAAAACTGGTGTCCATTTTTGTGTTCACAGGGTGTGCTGCTTTTCCTGCTAGATTTCAATAGATCAGAGAGTCATCTAGTGGCCAAACGAAGGAATTTTGAATAAATTTTCTACTCAGGAGGCCTCACCTGTCCTCTCAAGGGCTGTCTCAGACACTGACAACAGATGGGAGTCAGGCAGCAGTACATGAAATGGTCATTTGGATAAAATAAGAAGGGAGATAAAATCTATCCTCTACTGCAGAAATAAAACAGTGCACTCACTTACAGCCATGTTATCATTAATGTCAACTGCAAATTTGAGCATGACTGTATCTGCCACTTAGAATCTTAGCTTGAACATAAAAAATATCCATGATTTGGTGACTCCAATGGCGTAATCTAAATTTTGTGTATCCCTGAAAAGTACTGTTCAGGGAAGAGAAATAAAAATCTCAAGAATTTATCTTTTCAATTTCCCTCAGTAGGTGCACAAAGCAAATGAATAAAAAAGCACTGGGAAGTTCCCTAGGTTATTAGTTTTTGTCCTTTGTCCTTCTGGATCCCCTAAATTGGGTTTCCTCTCCCTTTGATCAATAAACTTTTGAGTCTCTAAACTAAGTTCACAATTTCAAACTTCAACATCAACATTTTTTATTATTTACATTTTATTTTGAAAATATTTTTGTCTCACTGTATAAATCCATGCATTTTTCAAACCCACTAACCTATATTATTACGGTGACAAACACCAGAGGCTGTAAGATAATATGTAGATATTTTTCTTCTTCATCTCTAATTAAAAAAAAAAAAAAGGCTCAATATCCTTTCCATAACATTTGTTATAATTCTGAACAGTCTGGAGAACTTAAAAATGTCCACTTCTTCTTTGTTTTCAATTAAGTTCTTGTCTCAGCATTTTCTGTGTTTTGATATCCTACCTCTATTTCTCATGTAAAATCAATTTTTCTATGATATAGCAAGAAGTTCCCAATCTACTTTTGATATCTGCTAATGATTTTATATCCTTATTTTTTCTCCATGCTAAGAAAGGGAAGCATATTGTGCTTTTATTATTTTTTTTTCCTAGTCCTCGTTTTGTGACTGTTTTCCGAGTCTTTTCACTTTAGTATCACTTTTCTTGACACTCGTAGATACCTGAGATGAGGCTCCAACTATTCATTACTAATTTGCATCATGGTTTTGTATAAAGGCATTGTGAAGCTCCCTATGTACACTATGGTATTTTTTAAATACATCTTAACATCTTCCTTGTTTTAAAATCAAACTTGCTTGCTTAAAGCAAATTCTTAAGCAATTCTTAAATTTTCAAGATGCTTACTGAGATTCTTCCCAGGTTTAATTTTTCTCTTGCAGATTATAAAGAACACTGACAGGCCTCTCTCAAATCATCTGACACAAATTTAGGATCAGTAGGAAAAGTACAGATGAAGTGGCTTGGAGAGGTAGCTTACACAGTTGATCTAAGCAAATTGTTCCTCCATCCTCAGAGTCCAACTGCCAGATCATATTATAAAACATCATACTCAAGAACTTGGCAAAATACAGATGAAATTTAAAATTAGTTCCAGATAAGGATTTTTTTCTTTCAAGGCAGTTTAAAATATTTTGAAGTTTCATTTTCAGAGGAAAGCAATAAATGAATTGCAAGTTTTCAATTATTAAAGCTTTAAAGAAGGTGTTAGGCCTCAATACAAAATGGCTGGAATACTCAGTGTTACAGGGGAATTAAAATAGTTACAACTCATAAATAAGAGCATAGAAAACTTGCCACACTAATTTGAAACATTTTCTGCAATCACCTTTGTAATACTCAACCAGGTCTACTGCAAAACGATCTGAAATGTCAACTTCTCATTTGCAAAACACTGCATATAGTATTTTAATGTCTTCCATCATTTTCTTCCATGTTTCCCTTCCTCCCAAGAGTGCACCCAAAATCTTGCCTTGTTACTTCTTTTTATCTACTTGGGGCTTCAACAGATTCACACAAGCTTTTCTTCTTTCAAATGCTCACCCAGCACCTAAGAGATGAAGGTGAGAACAGGCTGACTATGAGAAAAATGTAGGATATGTTTTGAGGTATCATTAATGAGGTTTGCTAAGAAAGATGGAGCAAAGGTGCTACTTCACTGCTCCTCTGACACTGACAAATGGTACTGGAACCATGGGGCATTCAGGAGGTTGCCAAATCACCAACAGTGATGGTAAGGGAGTAACATAGAGTTGGTGGCTTTTTCTTTCCTATTTTCCTATATTTTTTTCTTTGCTTTTCCTCTGAGGATCCATATGTTGCCCCTTCAGACATCCATCTAGGATATCTTCAACAATCCCACCACCAGGAATAGATGAACACACAGCTGTAATTTAACACAGCTTTCTTTGTCAGACAGTGTTAGAGCTGTTATGTCACATAAAGGGAGGATTAGATCCCCTGTTTGCTTCGTTCAACTTGGGTGATAAGAAGTGGCTATGGACCATCATGTCAAGATTAGAAGTATATAATCACTTTTTCATTACACTAATGGACTGCTAAAAAGCCATAGGCTCTCCGTGGCAGATTTCTGGAGTTATTAGACTTCAAACACATGGGACAAATCTTGCAAATATTCCAGAGAGGACTTTCCACAATGTACAATCCTAGTCCCAGTAAAATCCCTAAATAAATAACAAATTATAATCTTCTTAGACCACACTGACAAAACTTGTAATTTGATTTAATCCTCCCTGTCTTTCCCCCAGATTCAATTTATGAGTTCGGTGGGGAATATCATTACTGAACAATGAGGGTTTCTCAGAAAAAGAGCCAACATAGTGAGCTTGGACAATAAGAAGCCTTTTCAGTTTCCTCTCACTAAAGCACCGTTGTAAATTTACTTGAACTCTGATGAGAAAAAAACTGCATTCAAAAGGAGTAAGGCAGTGTGAGTCACAAGGAACATTTATTCCCTGAAAGCAAGAGAGAAGGGAGTTTTTCTACTCTGTCATCAGTAGGGGTCCAAAACATTGTTGGTGCTGGCAAGGACCTAACTGCTTGCTAAAAAAATTCAGGGGAGAATAATCTAGTCTTGCGTTAGACATGAAAACATTAATATTTCAGAAGCAGCATCGCTGTGCGATTTCAGTCTAAAAATGATTTCAAGGAGAGTGCTAGTGTCAAACAGTTGGTAGGGATAGACAAGTGGCTTGCAAGTGTTTCTAAAGCCTGTTCTTTGTTATTTTTTTTCTTCTTCTTCTTAGGAAAATATATTCTTTGTGTCCATTTTTAGCATCTCATGTGTAATTATCCCTAAAGTGAGTGGCAATTGAGTTAGGCTGCCTTAAGCACACATGCACAAACTATTAAATAAATAAAGTTTTCTAAGGAGCATATTGACAGCAAAAGAATGATGTGAAATTCAGTCATTAGGGAAGTAAATAGATGTGGGGCTACATTTTCTAAAGATTTGTCGCAATCAGCAGTATCCACAAATACATAGTAAGTTTTTCAAAAAGTACTAATGGTAGTCATAATGGCTAGAGAATTGAAAGAACTCAGCCTACAATATGCAAAAGCTGACAACTTACTTTTATGCTTTAGTAAGAGTGATGCTGTCATAGTGGCTAAAAAGCTGTTAGGAGAGCATGTGAGCTGCTTTACACGCAGGCTGAACATCAGTAAAACGTGACATTCCTGTCTCCAGACATTGAATCTGGTGTAGGTAAATGTTTCCTTTTCAGCAAAGGAATTACCTTCTGTTTTCACTGAATTTAAAGAATATCCCAGGCTATGGAAGTTTGTAAAGGTCAACATTGACTCACTTTATATTTGGTTCGCTGATCTGTACGCCCATTTTAAGAATTACATGGTTCTTGCGTTTCTAGGCAGGTGTCAACTTTGGTCTGCTGCCAAAGTGTTCAGAGGCCTGAGAAGCTCAGAAACAGAGAAGATTACAGAGATTTCTAAAATATAAAGTAAGAGTTAGGCAGATATAGTATTCAGAGCACAGTTTTAATATTCGACCTATGAAGATGTGAAATATCAGTGGCAGTACTGGAAAATTTTTTGATTTGGAAGTTGATCTGGAAAATCTAGGTCTTTTGAAAACCCATATGGGATCAGAAAGGTAACAATGAACACAACACCATTATTTTAACTCTTTCCCTCATCATCCATCTGAGCCTTTTGGGAGAAAGCAAACCAAAGGGTGAGAGCCACAAACATCTAGATGTACAGAAAGGAGCTTACATTGTCCACCACATAGTGGCTCTGAGTGTGGAAAACGCCTGAGATTCATGGCTTTCATAAATCTGAGTCTTCATCTCAGTTGCCCAGAGGCTTTTTGCTTCTCACAAAAAAATAATTTGTCAGACATGACTTAGTTTAAACACTAAGAATTTGAAATAGCTGAGGTAGTCTAGTAGGGAATGACATCTTTGTGGTTTTCCTTCCATGACATTAATTATGTTAGCAGGATTTAAAGGGGAAACAATTACATGAAGACTTATGTATCTGATCAACAATTCATTTTAGTGTCTCAGTGGAGACTGCTGGTTTAGTTTTAGTTTTTAAAAATTTTGTTATTGTCAAAATTCTTTCCACTTCAGGTACATTTTATTCATGTCCTGGTTCTTCTTCTATGCATTTATGAAGATTTAGTATCATTACCACATGTTCAGGAAGAGTCCTGAACTTTTTGTAACTTACATAATGAAAGCATAAAAATTCAGCAGAAGGGAAAAGATAAATATCCACTATTTTAAAATTTTTTGAATATGGAAAATATTGTCATAAAAACAACAGCTTCTAGTGACAGGCAAAGCAACACACACATTGCCTGTTTAAATTAAATGCTTGAAAGCTCTCAGGCTCTTCTGCAAACCTTCTATTTTTCTGTATGAATCTAGTGGATGTTTTAAGCCTTTGTAATTTGGGAATACACTAATTCTGTTTTTCAATGAAATGGCACATTAATCTACAGAGAAGAATACTCTAGCCATTTTTTTTTTTTTTTCTGAAACATGTTGAATTTAGATGTAAACTGATTTCTGTTTTTTATTTTTGATAAGAGGACAGAGATAAACCTATCGAGACTTTAAGAACTGGTGTTTATAATTATACAAGATTAGTATTTACAGAAAAAAAATTTCAAAGGAATTCTATTTATTTCTGGCTTTCATCTACCACTAGAAGTGTGTGAATGACTATTTCTTTCTCCATTGCTTTCACTCAGGATGCCACTTATGACAGTCTTTAGTCTCATAAGGGATTATGATCATGATCTTAAAATTGCCAGAAAACCTGTAGCATTGTAAGTAGCTAAAACATTTTCATAAATCTTTTTACAAACACATGAATTCTTTTACTGTTTTTTTTTTATATTGTGTACATTAAATACAATAATTTTTCTTTTCTTTGAAGCATTTTTATATCTAGTAGTAAAGAGCATGATATTATGGAGAATGTAAAAATATCCCCAAAACTTGTATAGACATGATTTCTTCTTAAAGATAATTGAAATTCAAAGTAGAGGGCAGCTCTGACATTTCAGTCCTTCTACTATATGTCAGATTCTTATCCATTTCATTTGGATCTGAAACTATACAGTTTATTAATAGACAGCTCAAACAGCTTTCCATAACAAAACTGAGCAGACATAGATTGTCTGACTCTATAATGAAATCATGCACATTTCTTCTTAAAAATATGTGGTTTTGTTCTATTGATTAGAAATAAAAATATTCCAAGCAGTGAAAATTCAAACTTGAAAATTGCACAATTTGCTACTCACTCATGTTCTGAGCCAACTGTTTTGTATTTTTTGTTTTGTCTTTTTTTTGTGGTTATTTAACACACAAAATATGCAAGCCCAGCTGGTAAATTTACTTGGAGGTTTTTTTCCCTACCGAAAAATAATCATGCATAGCTATCTTTGATACTTACCATTTTCCAGCAAAGGAGATGAAAATTATTTGCAAATACTCTCTACTGTGTGCCTAGACTGTCTACTAAGGTATTTTTTGTTAATCTGAGGCACATGGGATGTAATGGTATGCACCTGCAAAACTTAAATTAAAACATTTTTGCTAGTGATGTCAATGAAACTAGGAGTTAAAGTGTAGATAATTTCCTTACTACTCTCCATTGCCTATAGTGAGGGGAATAATTCAGCCATAGTTGTGCACTGTTATTTCAGATGGTAGGGTATCTCAGGCATCAGCCTGGAGTTGTCAGACAACAAAAAAGCTATGCAAAACATCCACTCCATCCTGGAGTGATGGCTGGAAACAAAGTAGAAATGGTATCTCAAGCAGCACTGAACATTCATATTTCAGAACCTGGTACTCTTTGCAGGTGGGAAATACCATCATCCAGAGGAGGGAGTGGTGTCTCTAGAATTTATCCATTCCACAATAACAGACAAATAAAATACAGAGATGAACAGTTTTCTTTTTTTCTCTCCATTGGCTGTAAAGGTAGCGTAGTTAACTATTTTCAGTTAGACATTTCTTCTTGAATTCATGAAAAAAAGCAGAGAGCTTATGACCTTTAGAAGAAGGGGCAGGCAACTCATAAGGACTACAAAGATGTGAATTTATTCAGGGAGAAAATTCAAAGGGCCAAAGCTCAACTAGAATTTAATCTGGTTACTACTGTAAAAGACAATAAAAAATATTTCTGTAAATACATTAGCAACAAAAAGAGAGTTAACAAGAATCTCCATTCTTTATTGGATACAGGGGGAAATATCAAAGGATGAAAAGAAGGATGAGGTACTAAATGCCTTCTTTGCCTTTAACAGTACAACCAGTTCTCTGGGTATGTAGCTGCCTGAGCTGGAAGACGAGTACGGGGAGCAGAATGAACCTCCATAATCTAAGAGGATTTATAATCTGCTACACCTCTTAGACACATACAAGTCTATGGGGCCAGACGTGATCCTCCTACAGGTACTGAGGAAGCTGGCAGAAATGTTTACCAAGCCACTTTCAATCATTTACCAGAAGTCCTGGGTAACCAGGGAGGTCCCAGTTGACTGCAAGTTAGCAAATGTGATGCCCATCCACAAGAAAAGATGGAAGGAAGATCTGGGGAACTACAGGCCTTTCAGTCTGACCTCAGCGCCAGCAAAGGTAATGGAATAGATCCTCTTGAGTGTCATCACATGGTCACATGCAGGACAACCAGGTGATCAGACCCAGTCAGCATGGGTTCATGAAAGACAGGTCCTGCTTGACAAACCTCATCTCCTTCTATGACAAGGTGACATGCTTAGCGGATCAGGGAAAAGCTGTGCATGTTGTTTACCTAGACCTTAGTAAAGGTTTTGACACTTTTTCCCCCATCATTCTCCTGGAGAAACTGAAGCCCTAGCTTGGACAGGAGTACTCTTCACTGGGTAAAAAATTGACTGGACAACTGACCTCAAAGAGTTGTGGTGAATTGAGTTAAATCAAGTTGGTGGCCAATCCAAGTGGTATTCCCCAGGACTCAGTACTGGGGCCTGTTCTGTTTAATATGTGGACAAGATCAAATTTAATGCTTAATGACCTGGACGGGGGTATTGAGTGTACCCTCAGTAAATTTGCAGATGACATCAGGCTGGCAGGAATGTTGGTCTGCTTGAGGGTAGGAAGGTTCTACAGGGGGACCTGGACAGGCTGGATTCATGGGTTGAGGCCAATGAGATGAGTTTTAAAAAGGTGCCAAGTCCTGCACTTGGGTCACAACAACCTCATGCAGTACTACAGGCTTGGGGAAGACTGGGTGGAGAGCTGCTCAACAGAAAAGGACCTGTGAGTGTTGGTTGACAGCCAGCTGAATATGAGCCAGCAGTGTGCCCAGGTAGCCAAGAAAGCCACCAGCAACCTGGCCTGTATAAGGAACAGGGTGGCCAGCGGGACTAGGAAAGTGATCGTTCCACGCTTCTCAACATTGGTGAGGTTGCACCTTGAATACTGTGTTCAGTGTTGGCCACCTCACTACAGAAAGGACATTGAGATTCTGGAGCATGTCCACAGAAAGGCAGAAAAGCCAGTGAAGGGTCTAGTCTAGAGCACAAGTCTTATGAGGAGCAGCTGAGGGAACTGGGATTGTTTAACCTAAAGAAAAGAAGATGAGGGGAGACCTTATCACTCTATACAATTACCTGAAAGGAAGCTGTATAAGGTAGGGGTTGGCTTCTCCCAAGTAACAAGCAATAGGGCAAGAGGAAATGACCTTGAGTTGCACCAGAGAAGGTTTAGATTGGACATTAGGAAACGATTCTTCACCAAAGGGTTTGAAGAATTCACATCTTACAATCAACAAATTACAGTCCTCTTTTTTAGGGTGATATTTTTACCTACATTCATCAGTAGGTATACTAATTTGAATTAAACTAGCCATAGAGTATGATATTACTCAGCAAATTATTTTTGGCCTTGCATTTAGTTTTGATCGTCAACAGCTAGTGCGGAGGAGGGACACAAACATAATCAGAGGGCTGGAACACCTTTCCTACAAGAAAAGGCTGAGAGACTTCAGACTGGAGTAGAGAAGGCTCTGGTAAGACATTATTTCAACCTTTCAACCTTTCAACCTTATTTCAACCCCCCTTAAAGGGGGTCTACAGGAAAGATGGGGACAGACTCTTGTGCAGGGGCAAGGGTTAATGGCTTTAAAGCAAAAAAAGGTAGATTTAGACTAGTTAGAAGGATGGCATTTTTTACAATGAGCGTGGTGAAACACTGGAAAATGTTTTCCAGAGAGGTGTTAGATGCCACATCCCTGGAAACTTTCAAGGCCAGGCTGGATGGGTAACGTGATCTACTAGAAGATGTTCCTGCTCATTGCAGTGGGGTTGGACTTGATGACCTTTAAATGTCCCTTCTGACCCAAATTATTCTGTGATTCTATAATTCTATGATTCTATGTGTCGACTAGGTCAGGAACCTGCTCCAGCAAGTATGAAATAATCTATTTCTTCTGTCTTAAACATCAAGCTATGGAGAGAAGTCTTCAAGAAGAGAATGGTTTATCCCTCCCCTAAGTTTCACTTTCTAACTATCCGAAATCATTATGAAGCATGAGGAAGCATCCTGAAGACTTCACAGTCTCACTGGCTTCCAACCTAAACAATTCTATGATTGTATGATCAGTCTGTGGCAGTCCTTGAATGGAGCATTACAAGTCATAACATGAAAGCGAGAAAGACAACATACAGAAATACCAAAAAGGGCAGCTGCTATTGGGGAAAATAACGCTGGCAATGAGCTTTGGTTTTGGGTTTTTTTTCATAAAGAAAAGAAGAAAATGAATGGAAATAATGCATCCATGTCTACCCTTTTGTATAGGTACTTACTTCTCCTGGAAAGCAGTATATTGTTCTCTCTTTTATTCTTTCTTATTCCCTCTCCTTCTTTCTCTTTTTTCCTCTCCCTCCCTCCCTCTCTCTCTCTCTCTCTCTTTTCTCATTTTTCTTTTTAACATTCAACTCTAGCTGGTTGCTATTAATTTAAATTCATTGCTCCATGAATGCCTTCGGATTAGTGAAAAATGACACTTCACATATTTGCTACTTGTTTGCTTAACAGCTGCCACTCCTAAATCTGTAGGTTATATGTACCTGGGAAAATGCCATGTTTGTATTCCATACAGTAACAGGTTTGATTTTGTCTTAAAATTATGTTTTTGAGGAGCATTATAATTCTTTTTTTATGGTCATTCACTGACAAATTCTGGCTTCAAACACTTTATTTTCTTTTTAAAGACGTGATTTGACAGATATATCAAGACAATAAATCATAATTATACTGCCTGCATAAACATCAGAAATATTGATTGCAGCACAATGATAGCAGTCTCATCCTGAGATGTTGTCGTGGTTTGGCCGTAGATGGGAACAAAGGA
>BJBW01013174.1:40593-54563 GCA_004320125.1 Scolopax mira | reverse complement strand
CTGGCCACACTCTTCCCTACACAGCCCAGGATTCCACTGGCCCTTTTGGCCACAAGGGCACATTGCTGGCTCATGGAGAGTTTCCTGTCCACCAGGAGCCCCAGATCCTTTTTCTCAGGGGTGCTTTCCAGCAGGTCCACCCCTAACCTCTATTGGTGCCTGGGGTTCTTCCTCCCCAGGTGCAGGACCTTACACTTTTAAATTTCTTTGTCATAGTGGGTAAAAAACTTTGCAGGGAAAAAAATCCACACGCTTCAAACCCCTTTCTAAGCATGCAGCCCCTTCTACAGATGGGTTTCAGAAGACTTTACCCACCACTGAGAAAGGGTCAATGGACCAGATAGTGGTTATCTACTTCCCAGGCACGCACAACCCTGAAAGATTTATGGTAGAGATTCTGAGAATCTGATTTTGCAAAAAAAAAAAAACAAAAGAAAAAGAGCTGCTTAAGTGGAAGCATCCCCAGCCTGCAAGAGGCACAGGCAGCGTTGCACATCACAGGGTCAAGACAAAAAGCTTCTTGTAGGGATTGGAAAGCAGAGCAAGCAGGAGCCCTCCTTCAGCAGACACATCTCAAGAGCTCCCCCACACAAATCAACTCGTGGGGCAGTCTGTGCATCTCAGAAGGATGTGTGTGAAACTTAGCTAGATTTGTACCTTTTACAAGGAACTCTACCAGAACCGTATCAAAATCTGACTCTTAAAAAATACAACCCCATCGTGCCCCGTGCCTACCTAAAGGAAAGCCCCTTGTACCTGCAGGAGGTAGCTTTCACGTCCAGCTTTAACTGCAAGCTCACTGTTAGGCTGTACAAAGGAATATACCTTTCCAACTCTAAAAATATTATTAAAACAATATTATTTTTCTCTTTATAAAACCCAAGATGGTCTCACTACCTTCTCAACGACCCCATCAGGAATATAACTGTGAAATAAGTAATACCATGGATTCCTTTCAACTTAGCACGAATGGGGCTGGTGTTGTTGGCAAGGGCTTGAGAAGTTTAGCTCTCTAACCTCCCAGGGGTTATAGTGCTTTGGTGACCTTGGTCCTGTTTCAACACCCCACTCCAATAATAAAAGAGGAAAAAATCCCTTAGTGAAAATGCCTTTACTTCCTTTTTTAGGAAGGGATGGATTTCATAGGAAGAAAGCCCAGATCCGACGGCTTTGGGAGCCTTTCACAGCAATTCCCCATAACCCAAGGTTAATTAAAGAACTAATAGCCGTAGACTGTAACTTGAAGCACGTCCAACACGGTCCTCCTGTGGGCTCACTAATAAATGCCATCACGCCACAGCTTTACCGTCAAGAGGAAAACCCTTAAATGAAACCTACAAATGGAACTAATGAGGTTTCCTCAGCCACAGCCACTAACTGACTGCACTGGCCAGGCTGAGGAGGGCGAGCGGCACGTTAGTGATGGGATGTATCCCTTACTTCTACAATCTCCAACCAGCTTCTGCTTATCAGCTGGGGTGGGTTTTTTTTCAGCCAAACGTGACGTTACAAACAGTTTATCAGACCATATCCCACTTAGATGAGATCCCTCTGCCTTGGAGGGGAAGAGTTTTAAACCAGGATGCTTGTTGGTCTACGGCAGTGCAGGCGCCGATCATAACTTTACTGGTAAAGCAGTGGGTAAAATTATGCAGTCAAAAAAAATTATATGAAATATCGTAAAGAAAAGGGAGAAGAAACCTTAATTACAGGAGAGCCTGTGGGAAGTGGCCAGCATTTACTTTCAGCTCTAAATTCCAGAATCACAGAATGCTACGGTGCCGGAAGGTACCTCTGGATTCTGTGATCATCTGGTCCAACCCCCTGCCAAAGCAGGTCTACCCAGAGCAGGTAATTAATAAACAACAACCAAAAAAAAAAAGAAGAAAACGTAGAGATTATAAAGTAGTGTTCATCCAACAGAGAAAAACTCCTTTCCAACCCCCCGCCAGAGCTCTTAAACACAAGTCTTCAGAGTTGAAGTGCCCCAAGAGGCCTTAGAGACAGGAGAGGGGTTTCTCAGCAGACCCTGTACTCCACAGCTGGCAGATCCCCATGCACAGCTGGAGTGGGGCAACTGCCTGTTCAAGAAGGTGTGGAGTTGGTTTTGGTTTTAGGCCCAGTCTTATGAATCTTCCTCAAAGCTTAAGTCCCTTCCGTGGGTTACAACTCTTAGTTCGTATCCACCTGCCCCCGTAAAACTCCTCGGAGCATGCAGCTGTAGGGAGGGCAGTTGGCAACCACAAGAGACTTTTGAGATGATGTAGACTTGGGATTTCATGGCAATTTTCAAACACTACATCATTTAAACTTCCCAATGAGTCCTTATGTCTTTTAGCCCACTGATGCAATCAAACGAAGGATCTAGAGAACCTTCTTCGGGAAAGCAAATTAACTGTTCTGGCTTTTAACCTGAAAAGGTTTCACACAAATTGTTCTGATTTCCAGATAATTGCTAGAAGCAGCCAGTGGGTTAAATATATCCCAGCACGTTGCTGAAGATTATAGATGAGGTTTAAAAAAAAGAGTCCCAAATAACAAAATTGGCTACAATTCGGCTAGAAGAGTGGTATTCAAAAACTGTGCCCAAATATTAGGGCACAGAACATTTTGCTGATGGGCTACAGAGTGCTTGGCCACTCACACAGTGCTTTTCCAAGCACATTAATGGGCAGTGACTCATATGCCCTCAACAACAGTGTCTATCTCGGGTGAAGAAGTGCTGTGGTTAATATAGAAGTGCTCCAGAGTCTCAATCTGTGGAGAAAACAGCTCAGATACGTATGGAGAAAAGTCTGACAGTGTATATTTTATCCCAAGATACGTTAATTACAGATCACCAAAGGACTTTTTTGCTCAAAGAAAATCTTCCTCAGAGATTGAGCAACAGGAACACCCTTTTAAATACATGAGTGAAAACACAGGTGTTTTTGCAGATTTTAGATATACGTATGTGGACTCACCCTTTTTCTTTCATTGTGTTGTCTTTCTCTAACACAACCAGAGCGACACATTTTCACACCAACTGGTCTTAACTGCCCAGATGAAAGGCAGCAAACCCTTATAACTGATCTGTGGCAACGCTGGAGGCACGTTGGGTCAACAGGTTCCTCTCAGCAAGTCCTGCACTCACAGGAGACTATTTTTTATAGGACTATATAGGAGGGTGGGATGGAGTAGCAGCAGCAAAAAGGCAGAAAAAAGACAGTCTGTGATCTTGTTCAGAAGCGTGAGTTATTTATCCTAGCAAGAGATGGAAACCTGTCTTCATTTGTTTGGGTTTTTTTCTTTTAATTTAAGCTTTCTCTTTTTAGATTACTTCCAGGATGTCTTGTGTTTTTAATTTAATGGTGCGTACCACTAGGCGTTCCTTCCCTTCCAAAAACTACTGTTCAAGAAACCTCATCATTTGCAGCCAAACCTTATTTTGCAGCCAAAGCAAAACCACTTCAATAACATGCAATTTCTCTATAATCTTTATAAAGCTAAAAGGGGAATTTATTTCCAAGAGCGCACCCAGCGACAAAGTACAAATGTACTGGATGACAGCATCAAAAGCATCTATTATCCTCAATAAAATGTCTTTATCTGCTATTTAGCTCTACTGGAAATAATAACTTTTGGGTCTGCAAAGTGCTTTGCAGGTTTTCACTTTAGTCTTCTCCTCTTTCTTTTAGGAATTAACTAAGGCAGGAGAAGGCTGAAGAGGTGTATCAGTCAGCTGATGTCCACTGTCACAGAACAAAGTGGGGATTTCGTAGAGCTTCATGATCTGCTGTTGAACAATGACCAGAAGGGCCGGCTAGATTTTGCTGTTTCATTTCCAGCTGATTAAGAATGTTTCGTAAAAACAGGAATTAGTGCTGCCGTTCTCCTATGAAGCCGTGCAAGGGGAAGGGCATGTATTCTTTGCAAGTGCTGAGGAACCTGCTGGAACAACAACGATATTTCTGAATTTCAGCTACAGGGAGCTCCTGCTGATACCATAATCCCATGCTGAAATACAAAAGGCTACAGATACCTCACAGCCAAATCTTCAGCATCCTCCCCCAGCATTGCACTGCATCCAACACCAAATATATATATGAAAGTGTTTCACCTCTTCTCAAAAGAGGCTGTAAACTCCCTGCTCATTTTTATGTCAGTCAATATTTTCAACTTACTGTGACTAAACACGTGTGTCCTACCACATGTTCAAACTACAGTCTCAACAGGAGTGCTCTCTGGAGTCTTTATCAGTCTTTATCATGGGATAATGCCTGTTAATTATTTTTTAAATGGGCAATTAAGTCCTCTCAGCTTCTCCTGTGTAGGGTATGTTCAGGGTTCCTCTTGTGCAATCATCTGTAGATTTGTGACTATTCTTCCAGGATTGCCTCAAGGGAAAAAAAGAATCATAGGAAAGGTAAAAGAAGCAGGGTAAATACTAAAGTAAAACAACTACCTGATCTTACTACTCTGTCAAGGAGGTTACCACATAACAGGCAAACCACAAGGCCTGGCAGTTCTTCCCATTTCTGTTTCAGCTCCGTATCAACCTGGATGGACCACAGCCATTTGAGGGCCTTGGCAATGCTCTGTGGGAAGTGGGAGGAGTGCTCAGTGGGAGAAGTGGGCAGGTGATGGGGCTCCTGAACTTCCAGGAGGCACAGGGCTCACGTACATGGAGGTGGGTTGGGGAAGAAGAGATAGGGAGGTGGGGTAAGGCTAACAGAAGACATGCTTAGGAATTTGGGACTTGTACTGTTTTGATCAGGACATTCAGAGGAATTGTCTGAAAGCTTGACTGTTTCCATGTTAAGTGTCACTAGCTAAATCTCTGCTCTTCCATTCACTTTCCTTCACCTCCGAGTTCTTGAAGTCATGATATGCCAGTGCTCCCCAGTTCCAGAAGGACAGGGAACTGCTGGAGAGGGGACAGCAGAGGCTACAAAGATAATGAGGGGCCTGGAGCATCTCCCTTAGGAGGAAAGGCTGAGGGACTCCGGTCTTTTGGTCTGGAGAAGAGAAGGCTGAGGGGGGATCTGATCAATGCCTATAAATACTTGAAGGGTGTTCAATGCAGGAGGATGGGGCCAGTCTTTTTTCAGTGGTGCCCAGGGACAGGACAAGAGGGAATGGGCACAAACTTGAACATAAGAAGTTCCATCTAAATATAAGGAGGAACCTCTTCACTTTGAGGGTGGCAGAGCCCTGGTAGAGGCTGCCCAGAGAGGTGGTGGAGTCTCCTTCTCTGGAGACATTCAAACCCGCCTGGACATGTTCCTGTGGGACCTGCTCTGGGTGGACCTGCTCTGGCAGGGGGTTGGACTGGTTGATCTCCAGAGGTCCCTTCCAACCCCATAGCATTCTGTGATTCTGTGACAGCCTTGGTCTTACAGCTTGCTCTGCCTGTGGTACAGGAGACTCTAAAGGATAAAGACTGATATCAAGAGAGCTTCTTCTGCTTATGTCAGCTGTTTGGACTGTCCCAGGCCCTGTCCATACCTATGAAAGGCTCCCAATTGAAAGGCTTGTATGTCAAACATGCTTGTGTTTGTAAACCATATTTTGCCTCTTCCTTAGATCACACAGTGTTAAGTCATACAGAGTTTAGTTCTGGTGGCCTCATGCACCACCATGTCCTGTAACAGTGGTGTCTTCTCCCTCCTTCTCAGGGAGTTACTTCTCACGTCTATTTCAGGAGATACAGGGAGTTTAACATAAAGCACACACAACTCTCAAGGGCATGTGGAACCATGCCCTTCTAAACAGGCTTGTACCTGACAAAACCCAATATATTTCAGAGAGCTGATCAAGTTCTTTGAGGTGTAGTCATGTATTTTATTTATTTCTAAAGAATCGTGAACTTTTTTGTCCTTGTATGAGTATGACATCAAAGCAATTAATCTGGTGGCCTACACAGTTCCCTTCAAGGGATGATACATAACCACCTTCTCAACTACAGACCTGAAAATTAGGTTGGGTTTTTTTTAAGTATTTTTTCTTAACTTCACCTCCACTCATAAATTGAAACAATTTACACTCCTTAAGGCTTCTGATCCTGTAAATCATGAACTAAGAATAGTTTAAGACAAAAGAACCGGGCTGCCTTCTTCCTGGAGATCTGCCAAAAGAAGAACGCTTCCCGCAAAGCCTGCTCCTTCCACAGGATTTCGGTCATTTGGATGAAGTCTCTGAGGGGAATGAAATAAACAGCCCTCACTAGGGACAGGCCAACCAAACTATGCATTACTTTAGCGATTTTTACCCCAGGAATATGCAGCTGAAAGTAACACACCTATCGTGCCTCCTGACGAAATCCGTATAGAAAGTCACAGTGGAGCATTAATGCTCTTTCCCTAAACTGTGCAGTGGTCTTCATAGGTCTTTGTAGGCTTGACAGGGAGGATAGAAAAGCTGTGTTGAATTCTTTCTGCTACTCAACCCTCTCATAAAGGCTTTGAAATTTTCCAAAATAAGCACCAAAATAACATTAAGGAAAGTTTCCTCCTTGTTTCTAAGGAGGCATCGCAGGGTTACTTCTCACTCCAAACAAAGCCGCTTTCCCCAGTTGATCTGAGGGTCTCAAATATTGATCTTTGTCAGTTCTTACTCTTATATTTTGTAACTTCCTAATTTGTATTACCTCCAGAGGGGAAAACCAAGGGCAAGCTGAATCCTCCCAAAATGAGGGGTTTAAAGGTAAATTTCTGGACACAACTTCTAAATAATCTGCTGAATTTACACTATGTCCCGGCTATTTTGCCCAGAGAGAGTAGCAAGCCTCTGAGAGGAAAAAAACACCCTAGAGAGTCTAACTGTATGAAATGAGCTGTAAATCTAGCACTGAGCAATGACTCATAGGATTGGGAAAATAATCTGCTGATGTCAATCAAGTATTCATCTGAAGGCACACAAATTACTGATCTAAGTGCTTTTTAAAAGTCTATTTAAACACCGTAATATATTTAATGTATATGGTAATATAAGACAAAAACCAAGGACAGGGAGTACTAGAGGGAGGGGGGGCAGAATGAGCTCATGACAAATATAAAGGTGGTCCAAGTCTGAGAGATGCAAATTCTGGCTACCCCAAGTTTCACGTGCTATTCCTGCAGAAGCAGAGGTTTTTATTTGAGATGAACAAGAAGCCTGGACATTCAGGCAGAAATCAAAACAGACTCGGTTCAGAGTGCAAGACTCTGGGGAAAAAAAAAAAAAAAAAAAAGAGATTTTTGTCAAACGCTGGACTTGTTGCAGATGATCTGTGTTCCAAAGTCAAAACCAGTTCCAGGGAAACACAGGAAACCCTACCAAGGCTGTAACAAGGAGTTGCTTTCAGATGCCCCCTGGTAAAAGCAGTCGAGACAGCACTACAACAGGGATCTTGCCAGTAAAATCAGTATTTAGATAAAAGTGACAATAAAAAGCCAGACCAGGCAGCCTGGGCCGTACCTTGCCGACGCCGACTGTTGAGTTTCCTGAAGCAGGTGCCCTCCACAAGTCGATTGAGACGTTGCTGCTTGATCAGTTCCAAGATCTCAGGCTGAATCTTCTCTTTTAGTTCCCTTGGGAAGAGAGAAAGTAGGCACTTGTCAAATTCAATAAAGACCATCCTCTTTCCTCTGAGACAGGCCCACAAGATGTTTCTGCAAGGAGTTTGAAGGGGAGAGCAGTTCAAGGCAGGCCCAGGTAGGAATCTAGTCTGCTCCAGAAAAAAAAAAAAAACCAAAACAACCTTTTTCATATAACAAAGAATGGAAGGCAGGATATCTCAGTTGTAGACATCTCCCTGCTACGACACCAGCGTATGACTCAGGCAAGTCACTTATTTGTTCCTTACTTTACTCATCTAAAAATAACACTTGCTATAATGCATCAACAAGGTTTTTCTGAGGCAAATAATGCTCCTTCGTCGTAGGAGCACAATGAAGCTTGTTTGAGGGACTGTCACCTTTCCTTGCACGATCCTCTGCTGGTATACTTTACTAGCACTATTATTTAGGGCAATAGAGAAGACTAAAACACATCTTGAAACAACAAGAAAAAACAGCGAGCAATGCTAATGAGATAAAATAATGACAAGTGCTGTATGCTGCTTCTTAATTCCCTGCCATTCAATTAATTATCATCAGAATTTTGTGGAAGTCTAACCCATGAGTAGGACTTGCTCAAGGATCAGATTTTAGACTTGTCCATGAGTGCAGAAACACTCCCGGGCATTCAGAAATACACACAGTGCCTTTAGAAATAATAGTCTATATCCTTCAGAAAATCCATTTTCTGTATCCTACTTTGATAAGAGTTCAACGTGTCAGGAACTAGGCAGAAAATGTATGCACATACTTAAAGTTTGATTTCATACACCATCACATGGATTCACAGATGTCTGAATTCATCTGTTACATCCTCACTTAGATCCATTAAGAATACATAAAAGACAGGTCTAAACATTGACTCGACAGCAAGCCTAGTAAGATTAAAAAATAACTGAACGCGTAGAGGATTTGTAAAAGACGAAGTTTGTCAGACCCATAACTTTGCATTGCCATGGAAATGAGGTGATCCCAAACATCATTCCATCTGGCAGCACCTTCCAGCAATTGTCATCAAAAGGAAGCAAAGCCACAGTAGCCCATAGAGACAAGAAAAATTCCTCTCTTCTTGAAAACTCAGGGAGCCTGGTCTCTGCTGATTTCCAGATACATTTGGATCCCATCCCTTTGATCGGCCAGACCCCTGCTGACACCACAAGAAGTCCTCTGCTGGGAAGATCAGGCCTTTAAACACAAATGCTGTCTTTCCCCCAGGTATTAACAAAATGGCTGGAGCTCTTGAAGCACCACCCACTGCATATTCACCAGCTGTGAACATCTAGCTGGCCAAAAAAATCAAGGAAGCATTTTAACTACAGAATCAGTCCGCCTTTTGGGAATGTATTATTATTTCTTCCGGATAATTTTCAAGCACTGTTGTTTTTTCTCATTGGAAACTAAGTTATGAACATGCAAGTGGTTAAAATAATTCTGTGCTTAAATAAGCAACTCATTACTCCACAGAGAAACAGTCTTTAGTAACTCTGGACTGAAGTGACACCACCTGAAGTCCATCTATTCCTCGCCAGGGTCATCTGCACTTAATAACCTCAGCAGCTGATGCCAACATGTGGTTACTCTGATTTGTGTGGCTTTCAGCTGCTTTTCAGATACCACAACTATCAAGGTGATTCTACCACTTAGAGCTTCTCACTCTCAGGTGTCTGTTCCACCACTTCAAGGTGAGAAATGGGGCAGAAAAACCAAATTGCAGCACATGGTTAAAAAAAAAATGTGTTCCTTTGAATCTTTACCTTTCCTTCAGAACGCCATCTGAAGGCAAAGGAGTTCAATTCCTCAGGGTCACTGTCTAAAGACAGGAGGGTTAGAAAACAGATCTCTGCACGAGAAGCAGGTCCTCCTGCCTAATTTGAAAATCAAACAAAACAATGACTGAAAGGAAGATCACAAATGCAAATATGTTCTGGGGAAATGTTATTTATTGTCCTTCAGATGACACCAGCCTCGCAGTTTGTGCCTTGTGAAGAGAGAGAACAAACTCAGAATGCAGTGGCTTTAAAAATTGCTATTAGTTTCCTGCATTCCTGTCCTGTAAGAATGGCAGAAGTTAGTGGTGAGACAGAAGGGTTGAGGGAACCTCACTAATATATATAATTGTTAAACTTCTGGTCTCAGTGGTCTTGACACTAGAGGCAATATTGACATCAGTTACCTGCTTTTCAAAGAACAGACCTGAATGTTCAGCAAATCTAAAAATCATCAGAAATTGTTTTTATTTTATTCAAACTACACTAGTTCTTCTTCAGCACCAGATACATCAGTCCCCAGCTTTTATCTTCACAGCTTCCAGTTAAGACTCCTTCTTGTTAGCTGTTTTCCTTCCCGGATGGGCCATTTTACAGACATCTAAATGATTACAACACAACAGGAGTGTAATCCCAAAACTGCTTTTGAGTGTTTTGTCCTTTCATCTTTCTGTCTTGTAGCTACGCCCTCTCCTTCATCACTCCATGCATTCAGAGCAGGCATTAGCGACTCCTTCTACCATCGCAGAGAAGTCTAGAAGATAAGAAGCTGAAAGACAACTTCATCCCTCCCTCTCTTCCCCTGTGTGTTGCTGATTTTCACACAAATGTTATTTAGCAATGGCTCCCTGACTGACATGAACGCTCCTCTGAGCAGTAAGCCTCCACTTGCACCTCAGAACTTTATCCAGTATTAACTCATGTCTGTTGCCATTTAATGTGTCAAGGAGATCTCTGGTCCCCTACAGGCCCGTATCGTGGCTGCCCCATCCCTGGAGGGGTCCAAGGCCAGGCTGGATGGGGCTTGGAGCCACCTGGTCTGGTGGGAGGTGTCCCTGCCCAGGGCAGTTCATCCAGGCAGACCTGGATGAACTTTAAGGTCCCTTCCAACTCAAATGATTCTATGATTACTTCTAGACACCTTCTTCCACAGCCAATCAAAACAAACCAGTGCTACTTCACCGTTTCACTGTGGCACGGCCGTTTGGATGAGCAACAATGACTCCAAGTCTCAAATCGATTCTGTCGCGCAAGACTTTTCGTTGTCCCTAGCCAAAACTTCAAGTTGATCAAACTTCACCTCACGTGACGACACAACACCCATCTAAAAGAAACACCTCAGCCTTGCAAAACGAGGTGGTTGCAGCTACGAAGATCTAAGGCAGTGCTTTCCAGCTGATGCTCAAAACCCACCTGACCGAAGCTCGTCTCATCCAGCAGCGTGAAAATTTCGAGCTTCAGTGCTTCAAGAAAGACTTCTATTGTGTTCAAGGTGGGAAAAAACATCACCTGATTGCCACACTCTCACACAGAATTAAACAACGAATTCACATTCACTATTTGGTGGGCAATGATCAGCCACGATTGCTTTCTTCGCTTCTCTCCCCTACAACAGGGCCATCGCTCTGTCCTTCTGTCACTGGTGCCATCTACACAATTTGAGAGAATTCAGTGCAAGGAAGCCAATCAAAGGGGAAAATGAAAGAGCCTTTTCTTTTCACAGTCAAGAATAAGTGATCAGGGATGCAATCAAAATGCAAATGCACAGAGTTAAGTCTCTGCAAAGGGTTGTGATTGCTTGAACACCTTAGCAATTCACTTAGCCTTTACAGCCTTTAGGCTTAGCCCTTGTCCTGAATCTGAAATGAGTCTCTGGTAATACTTCAGTTGCTTTTAACTCTTTGTGTTGGCTGTTTCAATCACTCTGTGACAGGGAAGGAGACTCTCCATCCGGTGGCAACAACTGGCCTGTGATACTGGCAATAAAGAGCTTGCAGAGGGCACTGGCAGGTTTCATGAGGTTAGGCCATGGTGCAAGAGCATATAAATAGCTGACGTGTGTCATACTCAAACAGTTGACTCATAGGGAAAGCGGGGAAAAAGGAGAAGCTTTGGTGACAAGCTGAGCAGTACTGAGTGGTTTTGAACCACTAAACTTTGGAGGGGATTGGCAGGGGATTTCTGAGTAGTGTAACAATGCAAAACCGACTGGAACCATTTGTAGCCTTTTCATTGATGCATTACTATGAGTGACACCAGTTCTAATTGGGCATTAGGTCCTATCTCCAATACGCTGAAAACATAAAAGAAGCATTCCCCCTTTGATCCACATTGGTATGATTAAAATTTAAGTGTGTAATTTTACTTAGCTTATGCTTCCGCTGTTGCCCAACTGGCTCCTGGAGGAATGTGTTCCCCAAGCTTGTACCTTAGATACCTCCTTTAGAAACAAATCAAAAGTAAAATCCTGAAGCACTCTGGTAGAAATCCTTCTCTATACCTTCGACTTGAGAAGGAGGTTTGGAAAATCACCAGCCCGTTCCACTTAAAACATGGTCAGGATCTGACGCCATTTCAGCTGGAAACCTCCAGAGTCCTCACCATTTCTCATCTGATCTCAAAAGATTCCTGCTCTTCTCAGCTCTTGTGGTTTGTGCACCACAGAGTCTGCATCTGTCCTGTGCCACCAGCTCAGCCACAAGCCCAGACTCGGCCCAGAGCCAAGCACAAGCTCATTTCTCATGTAACACAACAAAGTGTAGTCTGAGACATGGGAAGGAGCTCTGGTGGCATCAAATATTAGCATTTGATGCTCTGCAGAAAACAACAAGGAAGCCAGAGTTTAAAACTGCCAAAAAGCAAGGCCATAAACACTGGGTCACACACAACATCAGGCTTCTGTGGAGCCAGAGTGTGTGTTCTGGCTCCTCTCCTTCTGGGCTTCTCCCTGTGACGCTCAGAAAAGTGACCTTTCTAATTTTTACAGGCCCTTGGACAGAAGACAAAGTTGTGGTGTTTGTTGTTGGTTGGGTTGGCTTTTTTTTTACACCACTACCAGCACCTGAAGCAGGCTCACCGTCACGCAAAGCTGGAAAACACTGTCAAGCACTGTTTCACAGGAATAAGCCACGTGAGACCCCGTAGCGATTTGCTGAATCTGCTTTAACTGAACTCAAAAGAAAAAGTGATGATTCCCAGCAGAAGAGAACGTTAACGCCGCAATACTGCTTTTGAGCAGGGCTCCCTGGAGAGCCTTCCTCCTTGGGTTCTCCCAGAAGAGCTCACAAATGTCACTCACCCTTGTTAACCCTTCCCGCGCAGCAAGGAGTGGGGAGAGAAGACAGCACTTACAGAATCGGACGAGACTGGAAATCCTCCTGGTTCATTCTTTCCGACTGGCGTATTTTCAGTATTTCTGTGTAACTGAGGTTCTGAAGCTTGCTCTTGAACTGATCCAGAGAGCTAGGCTTGGTGGTGAGCGCTCTCATTATCTGTTCCTTCACTACCTGCATTACCTGGGGTCGACAAGGAAAAAGAAAAAGAAAACCCGCGTTAGGGCTTTCCATGGTTTTGATTTTAAATCTTCTTCTGGCTCACGGGAAGGGTTCTAGGTACAGCAGATGATCAGGACTAGGCAGTCCCAAGACAATTTCTCAGTAGCATCACCAGAAAAATAAGCCAACTTCTGCCAGGGTTAGAAGTTGAGCTTACAGCAAAAGCTCATCCACGCGCTAACAAGAAAATTATTATTTTGGGGGGGTGTGGGGAGGGTGTCACTTATTGCTCGGCTGTCTCCTTGGGCAGCTTGGATGGAAAAGCTTTTGGTTTGTTTGTTTCATTTTATTTCTTTCAACTAAAGGCTTTTTCTTTTCAAATAGAGGCATTAGAAGTATCAGTAAAGACAAAGAAAGTGAGATCGAGTATTGATACTGAGTGAGTTTCAGTTAAATCACTACTAGTGAAATAAATTTTGTAAAATGCATTGTAAGCCATGACTGACAAATACCCCGTAGGACTGAATATTTTTGTTAAAAATATGGAAAGGCAGATTGATCCTTCTCAAACTGTTCTTTTACTGACTAACTTGCATTGCCCGTCGTCCTACCAGTTACACCTTAAAGCATGTTTTAAGGGAGTTCAAATTCCATCCTTTTTTAAAGGGAGGTTATCAAACACTCCAGCTTTCTCACTCCCTATCACTTTTCAAGTTTTCAACCCCACTCAGCCATTAGGTCAGATATTTATTTTAAACTGTATTTTAGGCAGTTTAAGCCACCGCAAAGGAGGGTTCAAGCTCAGAAGACTTGGGGTGCTACCATTTATGCTTAGTTGGCAAAACCCTCGCATCCCTTCTCTGGTGCTCGCTGTAGTGGCCAACAGGCCAACAATGCAAATTCCTCTCCTTTGCTACGGACCTGGAAAGTTATTCACAGGGTGTCATCAAAGAGCTCCATGGTTTAGAGGCTCCCCTTACGCCTGAGACACACCATACTACACAACCCCAGAACCAGCACATAATATAGGTGAGACCAATAGCCAGACACCAATAGAGGTTAGGGGTGGACCTGCTGAAAACCTGAGGGGCAATAGGCACAAGCTGGACCATGGGAAGTTCCACTCCAATCTG
>BJBW01013174.1:0-21517 GCA_004320125.1 Scolopax mira | reverse complement strand
TGAGGAAGAACTTCTTTGGGGGGAGGGTGGCAGAGCCCTGGCAGAGGCTGCCCAGGGAGGGTGTGGAGTCCCCTTCTCTGGAGATCTTCAAGCCCCACCTGGATGGTGTCCTGAGTGCTGTGCTCTGGGCAACCCTGCTTTGGCAGGGGAGTGGGACTGGATGGTCTCTAGAAGGTCCCTTCCAACTCCAACAATTCCATGATTCCATGGTTTATGCAGTGGTATGTTGCTACATGTGCTGATCAGCAGGTAAGCAAGCAAGACACTTCCATGCTACGAAGACTTGTAGTTTTGATAAGGGAAACTATGAACTGGACCATGTTCATGAGGAACAAGAACATGCAAGGCTGTACAGCAGGTCCATGCTGTACAAGTTGGACTGGACTGCCCCTGAGGCACAGTCCTTTGGTCCTATTGACTATTATGCCTCTCCTTCCACACCTGGGATATTACAGAAGCCACCATTTCTCATAGAGTAAATAGAGCCCAGCAAACGTTCAACCACCCAGAAGACAGAAATCTCTGTAGTCCTGCTAGATTTGACCATAAACTCAATATGAATATTAAAGACAAGAGGTTTCAGTTTATGAAAGTATAGAAAATATGCAATACCAGCTACCAAAAAATGCACGTATTTGGACAAACAGGTCAGGAGAGTACTTGAACCCCCGTTCCTGACCACACTCAGTGTTGCCCACTCTGACACCCATCAGTCACTAGAGTACAGCTTCACCTCCACTCAATTACCTCTCAAGGGCAACAATTAACCTTTCAAATGACTGTATGAATGACAACAAACGACAACTTCTCAAATTGCTATGAAGGATTAAGACACAATATGGAGGGAAGACAAGACGCAAAGAAATCTTTCTTGTTTACTTATCTTCTTGCAAAATTCTTGCTGACTAAACTGGTATTATTTTCAGTGTCATTAGGGAAGATCTCCACTGAGAGATTCCACCAACTCAACATCACTATGTTTCTTGCTGCTCTTGAAAAGATGTTGTGCATTGAGTTTACAATTGGCATGGATTGCATACAATGGCTTTGTATTTTGCTCTCAGTTCTAGGATCCCTGGGAAGAGTTGTTTGACTCCTCTTCAAACGGCATGAACCTGGTGGTTCCATAGCTGACAGCTAAATTTCTTTCTCAGTGACTCAGGGTACAAGTGGCTTGAAAACTTTTACTTCTCTTCACAGGCCATTGATCTATGATTGAAAGTCCTTTATACAGTCCGATATCTAACCTCGTGCTTCGTGCTGCCTGTCTTTTGGCACATGAAGCAGATTAGCAACCACTCCTCCTCCAACGACCAAATTTGCCAATTTGAGAAGTTCTGCCCTGAAGGTCTCTGGCCCGTAAGTCCCACTCACTGGTTTTGTGTAGTTCTCCACAAGGGCATAGCCCGCACTCAAACACAGGAACACAACGGTAAGCTGTTAGCTGACAAAACAGAACTTTAGAGGAACTAAACCTTTGTCCCTAAAAGCGTCATCGTTACAATTCCCCCTACTACTACCCGAGTCATAGCCAAGACCATCCTGCTGGGAAATGGAGCATTGTTCACACCCAGGTTACTTGTGATCTACTTCGAATGTCACTCAACACAGATTGGAACCATCGTGCTAGAGGGCAACCTTCACATTAGTAAAAGACCTTCTGCTTCCTCCTTCTCCTCCCAAAGTGCTGCCCATACCCAAAACGAGAGGAGAGGACAATGCTCCTCCTGGATCCAGCTGTCAGAAAGAGCTGTCACAGAATAGAGGGAACGCATAATCTGAAACAAGCAACTAAAGTCTGTAGTGAACAAATGGCAATTTTTGCAGTCAAATTTGCCCAGCCATTCTGGTTTTAGCGAGACTATCCAGATAATTAAAGGAGTTTATTTGAATGGATTGGTGCCCAAACGCTCTTGGCGCACAAGAAGTCTGCAAGAAGAATTGGGAAGTCTCCCAGAAGAACTGGGAAGGCACAAACGAAAACAGGAGAAAGCAACATTTCGGCTAAATATCAGAATCATAGAATAGTTTAGGTTGGAAGGGACCTTTTAAAGGTCACCTAGTCCAACCCCCCGTGTCAGGCTGTGTAATCACCTTCCAACACAA
Organism: Scolopax mira; assembly: GCA_004320125.1. Classification (NCBI taxonomy): domain Eukaryota; kingdom Metazoa; phylum Chordata; class Aves; order Charadriiformes; family Scolopacidae; genus Scolopax; species Scolopax mira. The sequence goes on along the minus strand of BJBW01013174.1, from coordinate 19,411 downwards.
ATCGAAAACATAGCCTAGGCAATTTAAAAATTAGCTGGACAAATCACATGATAAGTTCCATTCTCACTGAGGACTGGATAACATCACCCAAGAAGTCTTTTTTGTCATCCATAGTGCACGTAATTCTATCCTGATTACAGATGTAAAACACATTAAGCTTAAGTAAAAAATGTAATTCATTATATTCCTCTTTGGGTGCATCACTTATTTAATGGGTATCTCCTAGGAAAGCAATTTAGTAGCGCAGCCAGTAACACTGTCTGCTGTTTAACTGGGACAGAATTAGCATAAATTCAACTTAATGGGGACACATTTAGCAAAGACCAAGTAACTGTGGTACATCACAGGAACATTCGACAATCTTGAAGTTCTATAAGCACTAAATGAGACTACAGGAAATGTGCATATACGAAATACCTGCCCAAGAGAACGGGTGGCTTTAAGCACAGTGGTGCATTTTTCACTGCTATCGCATTCTGTTGTAATTTAAGGTATTTTCAAATCTTGATTTGAATGGCCTCTTGGCTCAGTTGGTATGGCTACTTCTCAGAACTTTCCAAGTACTAGTAAGTACTGTTCTGTTCCATGGAATTCCATGCCTTGTTATCATTTTGGCCTGGAAAAGAAGTGGTGGATGGCTGCTGCACTTCAGCAATCTCCCAGAAGCATTTAGATTCTGACACAACCCCTTCTAGTAATCCTCCCCAAATGATGGAAAATGACCTTATCACATTTTCCAGATTTTCCAACTCCTCAGCAAGATGAAAGACCCATCCAAAAATTAATCTGTCACGTCTGGAGATCTGGACAAATGCTACTATTTTCTGTCAGTAAAAGAAGAGGTCCAGGCTTTTTTAAAGGGTACGAGCAACCCATTAAGAATAGAGGATTTAGAACCCGCAGAAACACGTTACTGCAAGAATGACTCAGGCAGGAACCATCACAACATACTTAAAAATAGCACAGAAAAACATTAATTCAGGACTTCTCCTCGTAAAGTCACCGTATAGGGCAAACCATGTGCCAGGGACTCTGTGTAGTCTGTTACCTGTCTCCAATGGCAATCCTTGATGGAAAAGTTCATCATGCTCTAAGTAATTATAGGAAAGTTTTCTCTTAATCTCAGATGTGGAGAGCTAATTCTCTGCAGCCTGGCAGTGGCAGATTCCCTACACTTAACTTCTAGTTGTCAATGTGGAAGTTGTTAATCTAATTTTTGTACCCTCTCCTTCTTCCTCAAGAATATGACAGTCAACAGGTCACTCTATGAATGACAGCAATGGGCCCTTGTGGCCAAGAAGGCCAAGGGCATCCTGGGGAGCATGAGGAAGAGTGTGGCCACCAGGTGGAGGGAGGTCATCCTGCTCCTCTGCTCTGCCCTGGGGAGGACTAGGAGCACTAGGTCCAGTTCTGGGCTCCCCAGTTCCAGAAGGACAGGGAACTGCTGGAGAGGGGACAGCAGAGGCTACAAAGATGGTTAAGGGCCTGGAGCTTCTCTCCTACAAGGAGAGGCTGAGGGACTTGGGTCTTTTTTGTCTGGAGAAGAGAACACTTAGGGGGAATCTAATCAAATACTTCAAGGGAGGGTGTCAGGAGGATGGGGACAGTCTTTTTTCAGTGGTGCCCAGGGACACGACAAGAGGGAATGAGCACAAACTTGAGTATAAGAAGTTCCATCTCAACATGAGGAGGATCTTCTTCTCTGGAGACATTCCAAACCCACCTGGACACCTTCCAGTGCAACTTGCTCTGGGTGGCCCTGCTTTGGCAGGGGATTAGACTGGATGATCTCCAGAGGTCCCTTCCAACCCCACAGCATTCTGTGATTCTGTAATTGCAAATGATATCTGGTGCAGCTCTTACGATAACACTGCATCCACACTGCTGGCTCTGTATTGTTGACTAACATTTAGAAAACACAAATATATATCCTAAACAAAAACAAGAAAAAAAAAAAAAGACATGAAAAAAAAAATATCTCAGAGAAGTCTGCAATTATCCATGAATATCCTGAGACAGGCCCATGTAAACAGTGCACATCACCAACCCCAGAATTTATTAGAATTAATGCCAGCTGAAGTTTTGACTGGCTGATGGGAATACTTTGATGTTACTTTCTTTGAACACATAAAACTCTTCCCTCTCTTCCCCCAGGTCAGGTTTAAGAAAAAAAAGACTGCAATAACAGTAGACAACGAAAACGCCGTGAACTTGCTTCAAATGAGAGAGTAAGGAAACGGTAGCTCCCAGGTCACTAAACCTCGCAGCAACACGAGGCAGTGGGAACTGACATCACGTTGGATTAGACTCTCACAGGATGCCTTTTTTTCCCCCCTCCTCCTGCTCTGACACAAAATTGGTATTTCATTCCTCTGTTGAATCTGTGACACGAGACATGAGATTTTGAAACAGACAGCAGGCTGTGATTCCAGGGCCAGACTGAGATTAAGTGTTTATATTAAAACAATATATTTATATAACACGTGAGAGAGAAAAATCTAACAAAACACGTGAAATGCATTCAGCATTGAAACCTTCAGTGCATCATATTCAGAGCAGGCTGTAGTTCAAGGCAGAATTTCATGATGGGAAAAAGAACAGCTTCGACGGAACTATGCAACTTTTTTTCTACAAAATACCTGATATTCCTTACTCAATTCTTAAAAATACTTGAAAGAAATGAAGGCAATAGATATGCAGCCTTTTCAGAAAGGGGTAACATCTAGCTCCTTCAGCCCAGTAACTCAGACAGATATCACCTCTCGACAACTTATGGATTACATAGTTTGTGTATTAATTACTTTGAATAACAAAGTAATGCCAATTATCTCAAAAAATTCTAAAGTATCTCCAAGGTCCTTTTCGCGGCCCTGTTTCTTCATGTTCTTCTCCCATCAAAGATCCTTGGACTCTTGGTAAAAACCCTTTCTCATTTGGCAACTCTCATTTCTCATTTCCCAAACTGAGACAGAATCACGTCAAGTTTGAATTTTATGCAAGCACATAACTCTTGATTTAGACTTTTCATTGACTGAATGGTCTTTTCCCGTAACCATTTAAAACACCGACAGAAACAGGACAAACGAACCCATCCAGGCAAACGCTTAAAGGTGTTGATAAGTGCAAGCACCAGGAGGAACCCTCCTGAGGAGTTCACAGCAAGTTCAGGAGGAGAACTGAAATCCAGCAACCACCACCCAAACTTTAAAGCCTACAAAATGAATAAATCAATTTAAAAAAAACCTAAACCAACATAACCATCTATTTCAACCAGGCTGGATCTTGACTTCTTCATTTTTGCCACTTTAGTTATGCAAGCTAACTTAAACGAAAGAAATAGAACACAAAAAAGCCCAAAGCCACCAGACAAGATGAGCTGACACTCAACAAGCTGCACCCAGTAATTCCAGGCAAAACCCCTGATGCAGATGTAGCTATAATGACAGAGAAACTTTCATTGTCTGGGCTGATTGTGTAACTACACAGAAATTACACAGAAAAGCAGCAGAAAAATGCCTTCAAATGGCATAGGCTGTGTCTGCCCCAGGAGATACATAGTTCTGCTACTGATGAGCCCTTGGAGTCAACCTGCACCCCAGGCAAGGGTTTTTACGGAGCCAGGATTATGAAGTTCCTTTAAACAGCAGTTTTGGATATTATGCCTGTAAATCAATATTTTTGTTAACGAGATGGTAGTTGCAGTGGCTGACTCGACTGCCTGAAAATCACAATCCTGAGATTTAGTCGGCTCTCAAATGGGCCATAGAAGCCAAAAATCCAATCACGACAATTTTAAGCATTTGCCTGTTAGGCTGGCATTTATTGATAAGGCACCTCCAACTGCTAGGGATTTTTGGCAGAAGCTCCATTTGTGTGTAAGGCCCCCCCAAAAGATGCCAGCAGGTTCTACTCCTCAGTTCTGACCTCTGTTACTCCCCATGACACAGAAAGTCTTTATTGTTTCCTCATAACCTTTCCTTGCCTTTCAAGGCCTCCATGGTCTCCTGAACCTCTCCAGACCCCTCCTGTGAGCTGTATTAAATTACCTGATACAGACTGAGCAAGAGAGACATCTTCTTGCTGGCTTTTGGTGTAGAATCATACGTACAACGGTTAGGGTTAGAAGGGACCTTCAAGATCATCGAGTTCTAACCCCACTGCCCTAGGCAGGGACACCTCCCACCAGACCACCCAAACTTTAAAGTCCAGAAGATGAATAAATAAATTAAAAAAACAAAAAAAACCCAAACCAAACCAACTAGACAAACATAACCATCTAGACAAAGTTCCATCCAGCCTGGCCTTGAACAGGGATGGGGCATCCAAAATTTCTCAGGGCAACCTCTCCCAGTGTCTCACCACCCTCACAGGAAAGAATTTCTTCCTGAGAGCTAATCTGAATCTACCTTCTCTCAGTCGAAAATCATTATCCTTCATCCTCTCTCTCCACTCCCTCCCTAGACACACTACATCCCTCCCCATCTCTCCTGTAGGCCTTCTTGAGGGACTGGAAGGACATATACAACATTCTCCATGGTCACTCTCCTCCACACTTGTTCATTTATTCGTTGTTGTTTGGACAGGTTGTCCCTCTTCTCTTCTCTTCTCAAAGGAAAAAACGGTGAAGGAGGCACACAGCCCTCATCAGGAGCAGGAGTGACAAACTGAAGGAGAAGACCAGGGAAAGCTGACAGCTGTGCTTTCCTGCACTGAGCTTGGGGGGGGGGAAATCAATACCCCATCAGCCCCGCCGCCATCTGGGGACTTTCTGGAGCAGGCGGGGTTATTTATAGAAACTTGTTTGCACAAAGCCAATATTTACCTGTCGGCGCTGTCAAAATTTGCAATCCATCTCTGCCGTTTTTTCATGTCAACAGCGGAATTTTCCAAAATGAAAAGACTGTCATGTTTCATCCTCTCCCCCCACCTCCACCCTCCGAAAAATGTTCCCTTCCGTGAAGGAACGCATCTGGTTCCTGCACGGGGCTTTGGGGATGCTCCAGAACGCCAGAAAGCTAAAGGGATGGCAAACCTAAAGAGCCCGTTTCTCTGACTTGTTCCAGCAGCACCAAGAGCACGGCATTTCCAAGCCCAAGCTGAGATTTGATGTTACCAAAAAAACCCAACCATCCCCACCCTGCCCCCTCAAAAAAACAACAAAAAGGTCTCCTTTTTGAAAACGTGGCTGCTGCTGTTACTGTTGTAAACACATCCAGTATTTTCAAGTAGGGGAGAAGTTTTAACATGAAAATTCAGTGTATTTGCCTTTAAAAGCAAACTCAAATTCTACATCTAAGTCTCAGGAATGAAACACATGGGCGATCTGAAGCCCAGCTCCTTGCAGGCTGATATTTTACATCCCCAAACTACAGGCATGCCCAAGGAGATAAGAAGGAGGAACCAACCTCCCATTTCTGTCCTGCTTTCTCCAGGTCAAGAGGCTGGGTTGGCTCTGCTAAGACAGCCTGAGCTAGCCAGGACCTTTGGGTAGTTACTCAAAGGCTGTCTCTCCCTGGTATTATTCTCATAAAGCTTTCCATGGTCAGTTTTTTTTAAAAAATAAGAGTTCTTTCCTAATCAGAGATAAAGCCCTATTGAAAATGGCCATCAAACCCAGCATGGTAAATCTGCCTCACTTTCCATATCAACCAGTGGAAGAGAGTTAACTGCTGCCGTTAATCACCAAGAGGCTCAGGGTGCAGAACCAGCTCCCAGGAGGTTCAACTTGGTTCAACCCTTGGGTCAAACTTTTGATACTGTCTCCCATAACATCCTCATGAGAAAATTAAGGAAGTGTGGGATAGCTGAGGGAGCAGTGAGGTGGACCTAGTCCTGGTTGTATGGCAGGACTCAGAGGGTTCTAATTAATGGAGCAGGGTCAAGTTGGAGGCCTGTGACCAGTGGTGTCCCTCAAGGGTCAATACTCTGCCCAGTCCTGTACAACATATTCATAAATGACCTGGACAAAGGGATAGAGTGTATCCTCAGCAAGTTCACTGATGACACCAAACTGAGAGGGGTGGCTGACACTCCAGAGGGCTGCGCCACCATCCAGCGTGACCTGGACAGGCTGGAGAGCTGGGCAGAGAAGAACCTCATGAGGTTCAACAAGGACACCTGGGGAGGAAGAACCCCAGGCACCAAAACAGGTTAGGGATTGATCTTCTGGGAAGCACTACTGAGAAGAATCTAGGGGTCCTGGCAGATAGCACACTTTCTATTGGCCAGCAATGTGCCCTTGTGGCCAAGAGGGCCAATGGAATCCTGGGCTGTGTAGGGAAGAATGTGGCCAGGAGGTGGAGGGGGGTCATTCTCTTCCTCTGCTCTGCACTGGGGAGGTCACAAATGGAATCCTGTGTCCAGTTCTGGGCTCCCCAGTTAAAGAGAGACAGGGAACTGCTGGAGAGAGTCCAGCGGAGGGCAACCAAGATGATGGAGGAATTGGAGCATCTCCCTGATGAGGAAAGGCTGAGAGAGCTGGGACTCTTCAGCCTGGAGAAGAGAAGGCTGAGGGGAGACCTTATTCATGCTTCCAAGGATCTAAAGAGGGGGGTGAAGGAGGATGGAGCCAGATTCTTTTCAGGGGTTCCCAGTGACACGACAAGGGCCAATAGGCACAAGCTGGACCAAGGGAAGCTCTCCTCAAATCTGAGGAAGAACTTCTTTGGGCTGAGGGTGGCAAAGCCCTGGCAGAGGCTGCCCAGGGAGGGTGTGGAGTCCCCTTCTCTGGAGATCTTCAAGCCCCACCTGGATGGTGTCNNGCAGCCCTGCTTTGGCAGGGGAGTGGGACTGGATGGTCTTTAGAAGGTCCCTTCCAACTCTGACAATTCCATGATTCCATATATATTCCTATATTTAACTCTAAATGAGCATCACCTCCCAGTAGGTCAGCGCTCTGCCACCCCACCAGCTAGCAACCTCATGTACCCTGCCAGCTCACAGCACAGGGCTGGAGAAAGCAGGGCAGAGCTTAGAGCAGGACCAGCAGAAGCATTTTTTTCTATAAGTGGTTTAAAGCACAAGGATTAAATTATTCTGCCAGATGAGGAATGTATTCTGTGACCTGTGCGGCAAACACCAACGTAAGTAGGGCAATGCTTAAATACACGCCAGTCTGAGAGCCATCTAAACAACGAGGGGAACAGGTGAATAAGGACACTGAAAAGCAGTATAAAGTCTTTTTGATTTGCTTTTGCTTGGATTAATATTAATTACTGAGCCCTACGACTTAAACAGCTTCCTAGCCGTTGGCTGGGAAACACGGTAAAGCCAGAAAGTGGGACAGGGAAATTTCTCACTCTTGTTTTCTCCACTGAGACTCACAAAAAGGATCCTCTTTATATAATGTGGTTTCAGATGGTTTTTGGATATTGTTTAAAGAGCACGTCAAAGCCACAACAAAGTAATTCCTCCACTTAAGGTAAGGTCTACAAACTCCCCCCCAGGGTAAGTATTAGAGAGCCTGGAGGAAAACGGCTCGTTAGACAAATGGAGCCACAGATGTGACTTTCATCTGGTGCCCAAAGCAGGGCAGAGATGCCCAATTTTTAAAACAGACATTCCTTTGAAACAAAAAACTCATAGATATCCATTTTAATTTTTTTTTTTGGGGGGAGGGGGGGGATAGAATTTCCTGGTCTTTTCTCCTGCATTAGGAACCCATTGTTATTTTTTTCAACCGACAACAAAAATGTTAAGAGCTGATAACACTCAGGATCTCACAGGATCGATCTACTGGTGATAAATGCTCATCATACATGAACTATATACACAACTGCCTAATTTTTCTTTTCCTTAACACCTACACCTGGAGCGTACTATGGAATCCCCAGGGCTCACAGTTCTTCTGCACTCCCACCACTCCATCACCAGAACATGGCACAGCTCATCCCACTCCATTATTAACCATTATTAAGCTTGGGCAGAGGTCACAGCAATAAGAACACTTCTCCAAAAGAAGTAAAACCTCATGGTTTTAATAATAATGATGAGAAAAAACAGGCTGAGTTTAAGTACGAGCTTGGGGTTTGGCACGTTCGTGGATACCCAGAAATTCTGCTTAAATACTGGTGGCGTGAGATCACCAATTTGAGTAAATCTGAGTTAAAAACTTGTCAATGACGGTATTCTGCATACCACTTGAACGTTCTTTTCTCACTTAAAATACCAAAAAACAATTGAAAGCAGCCCAGTCCTTTAATTTATGCACCGTGCTAACATTTAGGTTGCACAGATCCAATTGCTGACAGCCATAAGTGCCCTTGTATGACCTTGGATGCATCATTTAATGTGTTCATTCTGCTTTTATCTTACTCCGTGTCACCAAAGACTGGCAACTGAGAGAGTGGACAGGAGAAGCTAGTGCTGCAGGTAGCATTAGTGTCTCTCACGTGCTCATTGCTGCTCACTCACACACACAGGCTTTAAACCAATGCCACTTGGTGAACGAGACCAGCAGGACAACCAAAACCATTGGGTATTTCTGCTTTGTCCTGCATTACCTCGGAACTTCACCTAAGAACTGTCATTTTCTGATATTAGACTACTTAATTTAATAATTAAACCCTGAGATAAGTAGTCCTCTTGATCTATACAACGGAAAATCTCCACGTTGATCTACATGGCTTAAAGGGCACTGGAAAATGTTGCACACTGACGTATGGAACAGGACAGAGGGAACAGAAGTTTAATGGTCTCCTCTGCTCCAATACCTGTTCCTGAGTTCCAGGGATGGGGCCTGGATGATCCAAGTGATCCTTTTCAATGTTCATTAGCCTTTTCTTTTCTTGTGCCCAATTTAAAAGAAAAAAAAAAAAAAGCTGATTGCAGCCTTCACAAATTCTTTCTCTTTTTTTTTTTTTTAAATTTCAGAATGCAGCTGGTTTCAACCTCCCAGCTGGCAAAGAGGGGACTCCTCACAGTGAGTACTCTGCTCAGTCTGGGGATTTCTCAATCAGACACAGCTGAAGTAGGTGCCTGATTATAGTCCTTGGTCAAGTGTCGCAATACAAGATGATTTATACTAATCAGCATTCTCTAGAATCAACGGAAAACAAATCCAACACAACTGCAGAACTTGAAAGAAGTCCTTCTTAGCCCACCATTCTTTCCTTTGTCTGAAAACACCCTCTTGACAGATGGCAGCCAAGTAATAAAACATTTACAGCGGCAAAAGAGCAGGCTGGCCATCAGAAGCATCACTGGGATGTGTTAAATATAAAATTCCCTTTTGGTGTTCACAGGTTGGGTTTGACTAACAGGAAAACTTAACCTTTCTCAAACATCGGTACAATGGTGCTCCTGACACCTCTGGGGTTATCAGAAGCCATCAGAAGCCACCCGTTGTTGCCCGTGACAAAATCCCTCTGCCTGTCTCTGCTGTTCCAGAACACACAAATAAAATGCTTATGCTCAGACGGATGTTCCCAGTCCCCTGAGGAGAAACTAATGTACACAGGTTATTTTCAATACAGCTTAAAGCCCAATTCATGCATCATTTAGAGGGTTAAAGAAGAAAAAGGAGAGGGGGGAGTGTGGATTTGCCTGCTCCACCTAGTTTTCATGGCACCAAGAGAAAAGAACTAAATTTTTTTTGCTTTTCTCTTGTGAGGGCAACTTTCCTGTCTCGATGCTATTTTGGTTTTGACGCCTCGCAGCCTCCCCTCGGCCACTCTACGGACAGAGAGGAGGATGCAGGAGTAAAAGAAAAGTGAAGCAGGCAAGTGTGTCAAAGGAAGAAAAGAAAGGAAAAAGAGGGAAGTTACTGCAGGCAAAATCCTCATAAAAAGGGGGTGACTTTGGACAAGATTCAAATCTGTGTCTCACAGTGGATAAGACCAGTTTCCGGATCCCAAACCGGTACCATTTGTGGACAGCGATGTATTTACATGTTGAGAGAGAGCATCTGTTTTGAAACCTGCTAAAAATCTCATCCATTGGAAGTGGATCAGCCATTTCAGTCTAATCTGCCACAGCTCAAATTCCAGACGACCACGTGGTTTAATATCTTGCTTTCACCTCCAACAAACAAGCCTCTGCCTCACTGGCCAAGCCATACCCATGGCTCCAGAAACCTAAGCAATGAGTCTCAGAACAGCCTTTAGGAATCCAAACTGCCCCTCAGATCATAAAGGTTGCTAACAGGAACTCTTATCAGAATTTTGCTTTTTTGCTCACAAATATGGTCGGGATTATGAAGTTCCCCCTCACTAGCAGCATTTTCCATCATGTCCCTGCACAGGCACAGAGAGGGCTGTCACTGAGACCTTCTTTATTCTGCACAGGAGAGCAGATAAGCCTGGGGAATGGAGAGGCTGTTTTTAATTAATCCAGCATAAACAGAACTGCCTGAAAACATAGTGAAGAACAGAGGCTCAGCCTTCTGTAGGTCAGACCCAAGGGCTACGTTCATACCCTGGGGGGAACTTCATTATCCTCAGCTGAGCTGCACAAGGGATTAATTTAACCCTCAGAAAAGGGTCAAGAGAATCTGGGAGAGAAACAGAACCACCCATTAATAAGAGCTATAAGGGTACGCATTCACAGAGTTTAGTTCAAATTCCTCCTTTCGGTTGCTGTTTTTAGTGCAAGTGGGTACATATAGTAACATTAGCATTTCTATTCTGCTCCCTCTGCTGTTGTCAGAGACCTTTCTTCTATTATTCTCAAACGATTTTTAATTTAAATCATTTATATTTTCAAAACCCGTAAGATCTGGTGAAGTACTCTGAGGCTTTTCACCTGTTTGTTTGATTTTTTTTTCTTTTGCTTTCTTTTTAACAGAGTCTTCAAACGGATTTGTAAGCCAGAGAACAATTTTTTTTTTTTTATGACGCTGCTTTCTGGTTTATAGCTAATTGTTTCAGTTGTGGGCTGCAAGCAGTGTTCCTATTTCAGAAAGAGAATGCTGTCAGATTCTTTGGTGTACCTTTGGTGTAAAAAGGTGCAGTAGCCCATTATTGTATCAGCTGCCACTATCAGGCTAGAAAAAGAAAAAGGAGGTGGAGAGGCAAAGTATTAACAGCAGAAACATCCTAGGACTCAGCATTATTTTATTTTTATACCTGGGGGCATATTTTTAGGAGCCTATTGTTATATTGGCAATCTTTTCTTCCTCGAAGGTGACTGTTAATAGGCCACCACAGTGGAGACACTACATTATCTTTTAATTATTTTGATGAACTTATCCCAATGTAACTGGAAGCACTGGAAAATGTAAATGATACAGGAATTACTCAAATACCTTTTCCAATCCCAGCACTTACAGAAACAAGATGGAAAAGGCCTCTGCAACGGACAAGGTAAGATACCTACTGCCTTCAAAAAAAATGGATAATCTGTTCTCTCTCTCCCTCCCTCTCCTTTTTTGAGGAAAAGAGGAAAAGAAAGCTATCAGAGTAGTCAACATGGATTTAACCAAGGGGAAGTCATGTCAGACTAACCTGATATCTTTCTATGATGGCATGACTGGTTGGATAGATGAGAAGAGGGCAGTGGATGTTGTCTACCTTGACTTCAGCACTACCTTGCCTTTTGACACTGTCTCCCACAGCATCCTCAAAGGTAAGCTTAGGAAGTGTGGGTTAGATGAACGGACAGTTAAGTGGATTGAAAGCTGTCTAAAAGACAGAACCCAGAGGGTTGTGATTAGGGGCCCAGAATCCAGCTGGAAGTCTCTGATAAGTGGTGTTCCCTAGGGGTCAGTACTGGGTCCAGACCTCTTCAATATATTCAATGACGAAAGGATTCCTCCCTCCCCAAGAAGCCAACCTGCAAACCTTCCCGTGACACAGCAGGCATACATCTTATTGTGAGACAGGGCACACGAAGAGGACACACTGGCTCTGGGCATGGCACAATCACATAACAGTGAAACAGCCCATGACCTTACACGTTTACATTGCTCAACCAATAACCCAGCTGGCACCACTAGTCTAAACCTTAACAGTGCCCAGCTATCGCCTATTGTCTATTTTCACATATACCATAAGGTTTATGTTCACATAAAGCCAAATTTGGCTCTAACACAATCAATTTGAGTTTAAAGAAAGATTCTCTACAAGACGCTTCTCTACAAAACCACTTTTGTTAAAGGAAATCTCACATCTCCTTAAAAAAACAACTAGAATCTTGGCGCTTTGACTGCAAAAGTGTTGTTGGCTAATAAAACGGGTTTACATCAGTAAACTTTATTGCAGGCCCTTTACAAGAAACTCTTAAACCCTACAGGCTCAAGTCTATTTTTGCTTGCTCTGAGCCACAGCACCGAATTGTCAGTGTATTTCATACCTGCAACACCTCATTAGCTCAGGACGGTGTTATTGCTCACGTGTGTCAGAGGCAGAAAGCCAGGGAGCAAGAATGAAGTTCTCTTGCTTGGTTCGAGGTGGCACAACACATCTGTGGTGGATGGAAGAACCGAAGCAGACTGTGTCAGTCCACGTCACCAACCATACCCGAGGCAGTGCTTTGTCCATTGCTGCTTCTCGGAGATACCACCCTGCCAAATACAAAGAACACTTTCCTCTTCAAGGTTGGTCTTGGTATTTCCATTCTGGAAACGGCAAGAATGTTCTCTCCTCTCTCTCCTCCCTTCACAACACAGGCTGCCAGCTAGAGCAAATCTTGGCTTTCTGTTCTGCTCTTCCCATTGTTAATTCTTCTTTGCCCTTAAACACTTGCAAGGACTTGCCAACCCGCTTTCCTCCCTTGGGGTTTGCTGCATACTTTCTGGCCATCATTCTGTTCTGGTAACGTACAGAGTGACTTTGACTTCACCTTTTCAGAGCTTTAGAGACAAGTCCCTTTATTAGTTTTTCTGGTTTTCAGTAGAATACTAAAGATCTCCAGAAGACATGACCTTCTTGACACTCTACATGATAGAAGACAGCAGAGGTTATAGAACCTGTACCTTAATCTCTTATGTATCTAATAGGGAGCCAGACTCCTTGTTAGTAATATGTCTGTGTCTGCAGCTTATTCCTGTGTTGTGCTTAGAGGGTAGCTTCTAACAGAAGATCAATTTGGCCAATGTAGAATTTATTATGCCTCTCTAATTACAGAATCACAGAATGCTATGGGGTTGGAAGGGACCTCCAGAGATCATCTAGTCCAACCCCCTGCCAAAGCAGGGCCACCCAGAGCAGGAGTTCCCCCAGGAACGTGACCAGGTGGGGTTTGAATGTCTGCAGAGAAGGAGACCCCACCATCTCTCTGGGCAGCCTCTTCCAGGGCTCTAACACCCTCATAGGAAAGAAGTTCCTCCTCATGTTTAGATGGAACCTCTTATGTTCAAGTTTGTGACCGTTCCCTCTTGTCCTGTCCCTGGGCACCACTAAGAAAAGCCTGGCCCCATCCTCCTGACACCCACCCTTGAAGTATTTATAGGCATTGATCAGATCTCCCCTCAGTCTTCTCTCCTCTAATGGCAAGTTGGAGCAAACCTGAGTGCCCACTGGTGTCAATGAAAAGCTACTGGATTGCATCTATAAACATCTACAGTCTAAGTCCTGATACCTGTAGTGTTTGAAAATAGGGGTTCTGGTTTAAAGTGTTTTCCAGGTATCTATGTTTCTAAATTCCTTTATCTTAGGAATGATTTTCTAAAATAAAATTGAGAAGAATATATGGTGAAATGATTTAGTATTCAAAAAGAGGTCCACCTAATTCTGAAGGTTGATTAACGGCATTTGGGGTGGTGTGTGTGTTTTGCACTTTAACATGCCTAAGAACTGGCTCCCCTGCTCTTTCTTTCTTAAAGTGATCTAGGACACATAGGGTAGGAAACCTGCACTGAAGGTGTTGCACCCAGCTCATGTTGATATTTCAGTGACATCTTTGCTGGTTACCGGGAGGCTTCTTCCCTGACTTACCCTGTGGTAAGGCAGGCAAAGCACTTGGGAAAATAGTGGCCTGCCCGATCAGAGGGCAAAGCCAACAGCCTGTATCAGAAAGCTCTTTTTCATGCTGCTAACTGAAGTCTCAACAGAGGTGAGATGCCTTAACAGGGATAATTTTTGTCATTACTGCAGCAAAGCCATCTTCAAAAGACCCAAAGAGAAGGATGACATCTAAGCATTAGACTGAAACCAACTCCTAGACCAGCCAAACTCATCGAAAAGAAAATCCAACAACACTTAAACTGCCTCCTACCTTAAGCTACTTTCTATTTAAAGCCCAGCAAGACCCAGTGTGGGTCTTGATGAGACCAACTTGACGAGACTGCAGGGGGTCGGGATTATCGTGTTTAGGAATCGGTGGTTAAGGATCCCGAATTACCGCAGGATTAAAAGCAGACAGAATCTCACTCAAGTCACCAAATCCTACTGTCAAACACACACAGTTTAATCCTCCTTTCTATCAAACCTGAAAATATGCATAAAATAGCAGAAATCTGCTTTTTTTTCTTCCTTCTCAAACGCACACCAAAACCCTTTTTTTATGGGTAAAATATTTTCAGAACTTAACTCCTCCTCAGGCCTGATACCAGCAAGAAAATAACTTGAATGATAGGTAAAATTTTTAGGCTGTTCTACAGCCTTGTTTCACTTATACAATTTGTCAGCATGGTATATGTATTAATTTAGCTACTGTTTTTGAAGATGCCTTTTAAAATTGCCTAGAATCCCAGCAAAAATAAAAATATCCTGGCAATACAGAAACCTGTGTGTTCTGCAGAAATTTACATTTCCAGTCATGAGCCTCTGAAACATATTAGTAAGAAGTCTTCTAGGACTACAGGGCAAGCCAAAAGGTGAAGTATTCCCAGATTATTTTTAACATCAGTACACAGAGATCAAACCATTTTTCTTCTTACGTCAGCAACACCAAGTGCCCTGACTATCTCTTCCTAATTCATCAAACTGGGTTTTCTAGTAATTTCTAATCATTGGATTCTTGCACACTAGTGTCCTATTAAAAAAAAAACAAAACAACAACCAACCACACAAAAGTTCCTGTCCCCAGGACCAAGAGACCCAGCTTTCCTAAGAAATCAGATCTACTTTTCAAAGTAGCTCAACTCACGTTCTGGCAACAGCTGCATATTAGAGAAATCCCACTGAAATCCATAAAATGGCTCCTAAGACTATTTCTGCTGAGTGCAATGGAGAAATACGGAATTTGTTATTACAGAATCACAGAATGATACGGGGTTGGAAGAGACCTCTGGAGATCATCTAGTCCAAAGCAGGTCCACCCAGAGCAGGTCCCACAGGAACGGGTCCAGGTGGGGTTTGAATGTCTCCAGAGAAGGAGACTCCACCACCTCTCTGGGCACCCTCTTCCAGGGCTCTGCCACCCTCACAGGAAAGAAGTTCCTCCTCATGTTGAGGTGGAACTTATGTTCAAGTTTGTGCCCATTTCCACTGGGCACCACTGAAAAAAGACTGTCCCCATCCTCCTGACACCCACCCTTGAAGTATTTACAGGTGTTCATCAGATCCCCCCTTAGTCTTGTCTCCTCCAGACTAAAAAGACCCAAGTCCCTCAGCCTTTCCTCCTAAGGGAGATGCTCCAGGCCCCTCATCATCTTTGTAGCCTTTTGTACCAAGAAACCTGTTCTTACATACAAATTAAATGCACTTTGGTTAATTACCTGCTCTTTCTCACAAACACAGAGAAAACAACAACAACAACAAACAAACCCTTAAATTGTAAAAGCTGTAATTAAGACATTATTTTTTTTAGATACATACAATAATATAGTGGCCTCTTTTCTCACCATTATATCAAGACTTGTGCCAGTTTGCCGCAGAGTTAAAATAAATGTAAGATGTTCCAGCCAGAATTAAAGAGCTAAACATTCGCAGCCGGGCTTGATTATCAACCTACCACCATCGACAACGCACACGTCTACTTCTGCTGAGTCAATATGGTTTTAAAAATAGTGGATTCCTATTTCCAAAAAAAAAAAAAACCCAACCCAACCCACCAAGATTCCTTACATCTTCAAGGCTGCTCGGGTTAGCACGGACTATTTATAGGAGTGCTGAAAGGGAGAAAGGCTTACTCTGCTCTCCTGCTGTTCGCTGCAGGTAAGAGGAGCTTGCAGTTTTTCAGCAAAATCTCTGCCATCTCTGGCAAAACTGGAATTATCCGCAGGGGACAATTGCACGGCAGCAATATAAATCGGTGTTATTACAGAATGGCTTGGAATGATGAAACTATTTGATTGAGCCTGCTGCCGGACTGTAGCAGCCAACTTGGCTACGAGGACTTTCTTTCTCATTCTTTCTTTCTCCCTGCATCCTGAGAGCAAAGCAAGAAACAAGCTGTTATCCCTGGTGGAACAAACATTCTTTTTTTATCTACCTGTAATCAAAATTGTGGCTTGTTTTGTGACTGACTCACTCAAGAGCTCTTTGACATCTTCCATTTTCTTTAGGAGGAGGTGCCTTTTGACTGACTTCGCAGTGGAATTTGACCACTTCACTCCACAAGAAAAACAACCCCTTGATTCTGGGGACCAGCCTGAAACCGATGGGAGTTTTGACGCTTGCTTCAACACAGCTAAAGATTTGCCTTCTGCACTGCTGGTCCTTTGAAGCAGCTCCTGAGCTTGCACCCTAAGAGCAGTGTTCTATAATCACAGGAACACAGAATGGTTTGGGTTGGAAAGGACCTCAAAGATCATGGAGTTCCAACCCCCTGCCCTGGGCAGGGACACATCCCACCAGAGCAGGTTGCTCCAAGCCCCATCCAGCCTGGCCTTGAACCCCTCCAGGGATGGGGCAGCCACAGCTTCTCTGGACAACCTCTTCCAATGTTTCAGCACCCTCATGTCAAAGAATTTCTTTCTAGTATCTCATCTAAATCTCCTCTCTTTCAGTTCAAAACCATTGCCCCTTGTCCTTTCACTACAGTTCCTGACAAAGAGTCTCTCTCTAGCTCTCCTATAGATCATCTAGTCCAAAGCAGGATCACCTAGAGCAGGTTGGACAGGAACACATCCAGGTGGGGTTTGAATATCTCCAGAGAAGAAGACTCCACCACATCTCTGGGAAGCCTGTTGGGGCCAGTCTTTTTTCAGTGGGGGGGACGGGAACAGAACAGGAGTAAAGGGACATAAACTTGAACATAAATTCTGTCTAAACATGAGGAGAAACTTCTTCACTTTGAGGGTGGCAGAGCCCTGGAAGAGGCTTTTCCTATCACACCAGATGAAGGGCGTGATAGGAAAAGATCTGGATTCAGACCCAAGCGTCTGCTCTTGCAAGAGATCATGATGAAAAGTGCCCATTTCTTTACAGCCACAAGAACCACACATTAGGATTATCTCTTGGCAGCCCACTACTGCAAACTGCAACAACCTCCAGGATTTTGGTGCAATAAAGCCTTTAAATCATAGCTCAGACACTGGTGTTCAAGTTTAAAATAATATAATTAGTGGTGGAGCTTTCCTATACTTTTCACATTACAAATCTGTCATATATCTCTCTGACAAAAAAAAAAAAAAGTTTCATTAAATTACCAATACCAGTATAGTTAACAGAATAACAGAATTAGAAAGGTGACTACATACCTCTTTGCTGAAACCTGACAGCAAAGTGGTTTATAATCCAAAAAACCAGACACACATCCAGCTATAGTTTTTCTTACCAAATCCACAATACAGGCTACTGCTCGGATCTGTATCTACTCTTGATATCTACTCCACCAAAGCAATTCTTGGTTAGAAATTTCTAGCTGACACCATAAACATATAATAAAAATTCAAAGCCTTGACATTTGCTGGACTAGAACCTTTATCAGTGAAACCTGCTTATTGGGATTGGTGCAAAGTCCAGTCTGGTGGAGAGGTCCATGACTTGTGGAATGATGGAAATCCTGCATGCAAAGGTGGGCTGATATATAATTTCATGCATGAACAAGCAGAACTCATTTTGAGATTCACCTGTACCTTTTCTGTACCATTAGAAACGAACATAATTCCACTTGCAACTGAAAATGGGCCTTGAGACATTCTAAGTGTAATCCCAAAATGTTGTGCTGCTGTTTGAGAAAGGGTGATAATTTGAACAGGGGGTTTCAAAAGCTAAGTTGGGAAGTAGGAACAAAGACGTCTATTTGTGAAACAACTCTGAATTGACCTTCCACTCTTCTATTAAATATTTAACTGGGTTGTAATGTCATTCACAGGCAGAAAAATTCAAGACTAACCATTAACATATAAATATAATCTAAATTCTCGTTGCAGTTAGAAAGCATCAAAGGTATTTCTAAACTCAAGCCTTTGCCTATGGACTACAGCAGTTAGTGGTGTAGAAGTGAGAGGTTTCATGAACACCACATACCTCTGCAGCTGGAGCTGTTTCAAAGCACGACCCTGAGAACTTGAATGGGCAATAAAGAGTCTCACATCAGGGGGGTTCCCCTTTCTGAAAGCTGAGTGGAGCTTCTGTCAGCCAAGTGGCTTAATTTCACCCTTCAAAAGGGGAGTATGGGGAGGGGGAGAGGAGAAGGTCCCTTGTGAAGGCACAGAGAGAGTCAGGAGAGAAGACTGGTTGATCTATAGTCCTTCCCTTCCCTGTGGCTAGTGCCACAGGTACAGTGGGACTGAGCGCACCCTCAGCAAATTTGCTGATGACACCAAGCTGTGTGGTGCAGTTGGCATGCTAGAAGGAAGGGATGCCATCCAGAGGGACCTGGACAAGCTGGAGAGGTGGGCCTGTGCAAACCTCATGAAGTTCAACCAGACCAAGTACAGGGTCCTGCACCTGGGACATTGCAATCCCAGCACAAATACAGGATGAGCAGAGAATGGATGGAAAGCAGCCCTGAGGAGAAGGACTTGGGGGGGTGTCAGTGGATGAGAAGCTCAACACGAGCTGACAATGTGCACTGGCAGCCCAGAAAGCCAACCCCATCCTGGGCTGCATCAAGAGAAGTGTGGCCAGCAGGACCAGGGAGGTGATTCTGTCCCTCTGCTCTGCTCTGGTGAGACCCTACCTGGAGCACAGGAAGGACAGGCAGTGGGGTTGGAAGTCAAAGGTCCCTTCCACCTCTAACTATTCATGATTCTATGATTTTAACCCCGTGTTGAATACATGGACTGTGAACTAGTTTTCTTGCAGAGCAAGGTTCCTCCAGCCACAGCGTTCCTCGGCATTGTGCTGAATTCTCAGATGCAGAGGTGATAACCTTGCGGCGCTGACAAAAACTGGTACATCCTTCCCTTGGAGGGGGTTCAGGAGAGCAGCTCCAGCTCATTCTGGCACACCCCAGCCAGCTGAAAGCCAAGGGCTCTGCTGTGGCTCATTGTGCTCAGGCAAAGGCCCAAGGCAGCAGAACACAGACCTTGACTCCGCTGCCCCACACCAAGGACAGACAGGCTCTGTGAAGCCACTCTGCTGCCTTCATACAGGACAGCAGGAAAACACGAGGAGATGCACACAGAATCACAGAATCCTCA
>BJBW01013173.1:0-10329 GCA_004320125.1 Scolopax mira | reverse complement strand
TCAAGGCCAAGGTTGGAGGGGGCTTGGAGCAACCTGGTGTGGTGGGAGGTGTCCCTGCCCGGGGCACTGGAGGAGGGTTTTTGGTGATAAAGTGGAGTCCCCCCAGGCTGTAACAAGGTTCCTCTCCCCATTGTGGCCCTTTCTGTGCCCCCCCGATGGGAGGGGGCAGTGCGGGCAGCCCCTGCCCCCACTCTTTCCCCCTTGGGTGCCCGGGGCAGAGGCAGCTGCCAGGCTCCGGGCTCTGCCCTTCAGAAGAGGAACTGCACTTCCCCGCCTGCAACGCGCTTTTTTTGCCCACGTTGTCCCCCAAAAAGGGGACAGGATGTGATCCTTCGGTGGCCCCGTGATCAGCACCGAGGAGGGAGGAAGAGGAGAGGACGGAGGCAAGAACTGAGCCCGAGGAGGACGGGGTGAGTGGGGCCAGAGGAGGGGGGCTGCAGGCAGCACCCCAGAAACCCTGCCTGCACCCCGGGAGCCAGGCAAGGGCTGGGGGGACAGAAAGGGGGACACATTCTGTCCCCCCCCGTGGGACCCCACCACCTCCTCGGTGCCAGCGCGAGGCGGAGGAGGCTCATCCCCTCCCTCCATTTCCTGGCAGAGCCATTAGCCAGCTGCCACACTCGGTGGCCACGAGCCTCTTGGCTGCCTGCAACCTAAACTGCACCCTTTTGTGCCTCTAAAAAGAGCCGTGTGGGACAGACAGACAGACAGACACCCACATCTCCCGTGAGGGAACCCCCGGAGATGGCCACCCCCTGCGACAACTTCAGTGACATCCAGGAGAAGCTGTGGCTGGTGCTGGTGGCCCAGTTCCTGCTGGCACTGGTGGGGAACGGCACCGCTGTCCACCATTTTGTGGCCCGCCAGCGCTGCTGGCACAGCGGCATCGTCTACTCCTTCCACCTGGCGCTCAGCGGGGTGCTCCACTCCCTCTCCCTGCCCTTCCTGGCGGCTTATTACTACCCCCCCAAGCACTGGAACTACGGCCCAGCCCTCTGCAAACTGGAACGTTTCCTTTTCAACTTCAACCTCTACGGTGGCATCTTCTTCGTCACCTGCATCAGCCTCAACCGCTACCTGGGCATCGTTCACCCTCTGCAGGTCCATGGGAGGGTAGAGCCAGGCCACGCCAAGGCACTGAGTGCCCTCATGTGGCTCCTGGCAGGGGCTTTTTCGGCACCTACCCTTTATTTCACGGAGCTGCAGGAAGTGAAAAGGGGCACGGAAAAGGTGACAGAGTGTTTGGGGAGCGCGGTCCCTCAGCGGCTGCGGGAGTTTTACCCCTACAGCCTGGTACTGGCCGGACTGGGCTGCGGGCTGCCCTTCCTCCTCACCACCTTCTGCTACGCCGCGATTATCCGCACGGTTTTCCGTAATCCTCACCTCAGCCGGCCAGAAAAACGGAAAGTGGGAATGCTGGTGGGGGTGGGAGTGGCTCTTTATGCTTTTTCCTACTTGCCCTATCACATTTTTCGGAACCTCAACCTGTGGCAGCGTTTGTTGCCGTCGGACCAGGAGGACTGTGCCGTTTCTAGAACCATCCACGTGATCACGCAGGTCTGTAAGATCCTCGTTAACCTCAACATCTGCCTCCACCCCCTGCTCTACGCTGCCCTGGCCGACAGCGTGCAGAGCTGCTGCAGCACCGCCCCCGAGGAGGCCCAGCACGTGGAGATGCAGCTGGCAACCTAGGAACCCCCTGGGGGTAGCCCAAGAAACAGCTGGAAATCCTTGGGGACGCATTTCCATCCCGGAAAAGGGTGGGAGAAACGTGGGAGAAGTGAGATTAAAGCTGAAACCACAAGCACGGCCTCAAGTTCCACCTTTTTTTTTTTGTCAGGGATGCGCCGTGCCCCTTCTCCACGTCGCTGGTTTAGGTGCTGCCAGCTCCACCCTGTGCCTGGGGTGGGGGTGAGTCGGTGACGGGGACAGTGTGGGGACAGGGACGGGGCTGCTCCCTGCCCAGTGAGCCCTCCCCACCCCTCAGCTGGACACCTTGGTGCATACCAGAACCTTCTTTATTCAGAAGCACCGACCGCCCTCGCTGGGAGCTGACGTGGCACCGGCGGCACCGGATTCAGTTGGTGGAGGGTCTGTGGAGAAAGAGGAGAGTGGTGTCAGGATAGGGGAGAGGACACGTGGCACCCCCAGATCCTCCAGGCCACCCCCCTGGCATTTACTTGGCCCATTCCACGTTGAGGATCAGGTGGTCGTAGCCGAATCCGGAGACCCCTGCAATAGCCCGGGCCGCGTCCTCCCGGCGGTGGAAGCTGATGAAGGCGAAACCCTGAGGTAAAAAGAAAGTGAGAGGGTGAGAGGAAGTGGGGGAGACTCTAGGACTTTAGTCCTTTTCTCCTAAAAAGGGGAAAATCCCTCCATGCCAACCTTGGACTGCCCGGTGGTCTTGTCCTTGGCTAAATAGATCCTAGAGATGGAGCCAAAGGGGCGGAAAAGCTCCTGGAGATCAGTCTCACGCGTGTCCTCGGACAGGTTGGTGACACGGATGGTGGCATTGTCATCAGCTGGAGGAGGGGAGGGGGGGAAGGACAAGGAAGGTCAGGGCTGGCATGTGCCATCCGTGGCAGCGCAGAGGCCCAGTGTCCCACAGAGGGGAGCGGGGAGGGTGCCCCCCTGCCTTACCCCTGCGGTTGGGCTGCATGGACTCCCCGCGGCGGCTGGCTCCGTCCCGCAGGCTGGGGGGCACGTACTTGCCCGTCTTGCTCTGCTGGGCCTGCACCGGCTCCGGCTCTGGGGGCAGAGGGGGAGATTGGAAGGACCTTCAGAAATCCCCTCATCCAACCCCCCTCATTCCTTATTTCCTGTGTCCCAGTTTGGGCCTTGTCCCGTTACTGGGCACCACTGGAAAGAATCTGGCTCCATCCTCTCGCCCTTTAGATATTTCTCAGCATTAATGAGGTCCCCTCTTTTCTTCTCCAGGCTAAAAATCCTCTCAGTGCTTCCTCAGCACAGAGATGCTCCAGCCCCTCATAGCCTTTAATGGACCCTCTCCAGCATTTCCCAGTCCTTCTTGAACTGGGGAGCCCAGAGCCAGCCCCAGTGCTCCAGCTGTAGCCTCACCAGGGCAGCACCGAAGGGGAATCATAGAAGGGTTTGCGTGAGAAAGGATCCTAAAGGCCCCCCCAGTGCCACCCCCTGCCCTGGGCAAGGACACCTCTCACCACACCAGGTGGCTCCAAGCCCCCTGGCCTTGAACCCCTCCAGGGATGGGGCAGCCACAGCTTCTCTGGGCAACCTGGGCCAGGCTCTCCCCACCCTCAGAGGGTACAATTTCTTCCTAAATTCCACCTAAATCTTCCTTCTTTTACCTTCAGACCCTTCCCCCTGGTCCCATGGCTCCCCTCCTTGATCCCTGCTCCCTCCCCATCTCTCCTGGAGCCCCTGTAGAGACTGGAGGGGGCTCCAAGGTCTCCCCGGAGCCTTCTCTTCTCCAGGGTGAACCCCCCNNCTCCAGCCCCCCCAGCATCTCCGGGGCCTCCTCCAGCCCCACTCCAACACCTCCGTGTCCTTCCTGAGTAACTTCCCTCAGCCTATCTCAGGATAAAGGGGGGCTGTACCTCCAGGCAGCTTCTCCTTCTCGCCTGTGGACAACCCCAACTGCTCAGCCAACTCCTTCTGCATCGGCCCCAGGGTGTCCTTGTAGGGACAGCGGGTGGTCCAGTGGTCCCCCTTGCAGATACGGCACGAGACGATCTTCTGCCCCTTCAACTTGTTCATGGGATCCTCTTCCTCCTGGCAGTTCAAGTCCTGGGGGACAGGGAGACTCCTGAGTCCCGTGGGATTCACCACGTGCCCAGGCACGGACAACCTCACTGGGTGCTCCCCACCAGCCCCATGACCTCCCATGAGCTCCCAACCCACCTCCTTGCTGGTGATAAAGGTCATGAAGACATCATCGCTCACAGTGGTGGTGGCCACGTTCGGTCCAGGGGCATCGAATTCCGAGTTGCCAAATTTCTTCCAATTCTGGGAAGAAAATGGCAGAGGAGAAAGGAGGATTCACTTAAGTTTACCCGAGCAATCGCTGGACACAGAGCAGGAGCAGCCAACGGGAAGGGAAACGTTCCCCATCATTAGGAGATTGAGAAGGAATGGATGGAAGCAAAGGGCTGGGAGATGAAGCGGTTCCTGCTGGAGCCCAGATTTCCTTCCCCTCCCTCCTTCCCTCTCCATTCCCGTAGGAGACACTCACCTTCCGACGGGCCACTGCCTTGGAGGCCTTCCTAGTTTCGATGCGGAAGGTGCGGATGATCTGTAAAAGGTGCAAAAGAACCAATCAATGCAGAAAGGGGGATGGCAGACACACATTCCACCTCCTACGCACTGAATTTGGGGCTGCCCGAAGCAGCGGAGTCGAAAGAGGGCTCTGGTGGGGGATGTCCCTGCTGCCTGACCCTTCACCCGGGCAGAGTCGAGAGCTCTGGGAGGGAAAAGGGGGAGCTCGGAAGCAGGAAGAAACCAAACCAGCAGCCCAGGACATGCTGCTCACCTTCACTTTACGCCCATCCTCCTCCTCGCGATACTCTGTGATGGTTTTGATGTTCCCATTGATAAGTTCTTTTGGGGAGGGGAGCGGGCCTGCGAGGAATGGGGATGGTGGGACGTCTGATGTGGGGGCAAAACCAGCCCCCCCACCAGCCTCTGGCCCAGTCTCTTACCTCCCTTCAGCAGCTCGGCCTCAGCGCTCAGGCTGCCCCCCAGAACCCCTGGCAGGGGGATGTCCTTCAGCAGCTCGCTGGTGATGCATTTGTCTGTGGGAAGAGAAGGGGGAAAGACACCCCCTCGCTTGGGGTAAGCCCAGCACAGGGGGAAGGAGCCCACACCGCCTCTCCCTACAGGGAGAAGGTGCCCCATTCTCTCCCCTGAGCACAGGAAAAGGGCAAGGAGGCAAGAAATATCAGCCACTCCAACTCCCTGAGCTTCCTCATCCCCTGAAATGGGTGGAATAAGGATGGCGAGGGGGATCCTGCTCCTTCTTCCTGCTCTGCTTATGAGGATCAGCCTTGGAGAAGACTTTAAGAACCTAATCTGAGCCCTGGACAACGAGTGGGTGCGTCTCTGGGCCGATTTTAGGAATAGCAGCTGCTCTTTTTCCCCAGAAAAATTCTCTGGTTACCAGCAGGAGGAGCAACAAGGCAAAAAAGAGGAGGGAACCAGCTTGCGTCTAGAGTCACTCACCATCTTCTCCACCCTCCTCTTCCACCTGGTCAGCCCAGCTGGGCTTGGAGCTGTGGAGAGAGCAAAGCTTTTAACCTGCTGCCTCCTGTCAAGCCCCCTGCCCCATCGCTTGGGGACCTTAATGTCCCCCAGCCCCGGGCTCCAAGGCCCAGTCCACCCTACTGTGCCCTCAGCCCCGGGCTCCAGGCCCCGGCCTCCCCGCTGACCCCTCAGCCCCGGGGTTCCGGCCACACCGACGCTCCCCCGCGCCGCTTTCGCCGCGCTCGGCCCCCAGCACCGCCGCAGGCCCCCGCCCTTCGCCCATCACAGCCCCAACCCCGCCCGAAGCCCCCCCAGAGCCTGCCAGGCCTCACACCCGAGGCCCGCAGGCCAGAGCCCCACTCCCTCCGAGGTCCTCCTCCCCCGCGGTCCTGCTCCCTGCGTTAATCCCGGGCCCGACGCCTGGTCCCCGGGGGCCCGACGCCCGGGTTCGTCCCCGTCCCCTCACTCGTAGTCGCCCGTCGGCATCGCGCTCCCACCGCCCTCACGCCCGGCAACCGGAAGGAGGCGCCACACTTCCGGCGACGCTGCGCCACTTCCGGCCCAGGAGAGGCGGAAGGGAATGGGCGGGCCGGGCCGCGTTGCATGGCGGGAGGCAGTTGCTAAGCAACCTCTCAGTAGGCCGCGCGGGGCCGAGGCCTGCGGCAAGGAAAAAGGGGAGGGTTTTATAATTCATAGGAGAGATTTATTTGAAGAAATATTACAACATATAAAAACTACATAAAGTATCAATTCCCACTTGTACAAAGCGGCCGATTATTTTCCATACAATGCGGCATAAAAACAGGGAGCAGGGCCCCAAGGGGGCTCCCCCTAGGACTCTGCCGGGGCCGTAGTGGAGCTCGACCATCACGGAGAGCAGCGGAGGGCAGCCAGGAGGGAGACACGAGCAGGGCCGAGGGGGGGGGCAGGATGAGCCACAGCGGGTCCCCCCCTGTGCCAGGAATTACAAAAATAAACAAAACAAACCACAAATAAAAAAATAAAAAAAAAAAAGGGGGGGTGTTTTAAAATAAATCAGTGCATGTTTGGGAATCCTGGTGCCGGAGGAGAGGCTACACGTCAGTCAGCGGTTTCCATGGTGTCCATCTTCTCCACTGTCCCCATCTTCTCTGAAGCGCTGAGTTCTGGAGAAAGAGAAGAGGGGGTGACATCACCGTACCCCAACCCAGGGTGACCCCATCTCCAGGAGGGCTGAGGCCAGGGACGTTGTATTCAACCCCATGGCACAAGGAAAGGATGGCGGCAGCTCCTGGCACAGCACCTACCTGCCGTGTCTTCCCTCAGCTTTGCCAACATGCACGACTTGATCTCCAGCCCAATGGCTTTGGCTAGTGGAGGAGGCACTGCGTTACCAACCTGCAACAGAGAGGGTTAAGACTGGCCACCAGTGAGGGAGCTTGCCACGGGCAAGGGAACTTGCCACAGGCACCGACCTGTCTGTGCTTGTCGAGGATGTTCCCGAAGAGGCGATAGGTGTCGGGGAAGCCCTGGGAGCGGGCGCACTCCCTCACGCTCACCACCCGGTGCTGCTCCGGGTGCAGCACCCGACCCTACAGCAGCCAAGAAAAACCAAAACCAAGCGTCAAGCCTTGGGCCAGGGTCCCCCACAACACCCTTCTCTCCAACTTGGAGAGAGGATTTCATGGTGGGCTGTTCAGTGGATGAGGACCCATCTGGATGGTGGCATCCAGAAGATGGTGGTCAACAGCTCCATGTCCAGATGGAGGCGGGTGAGCTCAGGGGTCCATACTTGAACCAGCACTGCTCAACATCTTCAAACAATCACATTCTAGGATTTTATGACCACGGCGGCCATTGGGCGATGCCTGCCCTTTCCCAGTGGAGGGGACGGATCCAGCGGCACCCACCTGCTTGCCCATGGGCTCAGGGTTGGTGACGGTGGTGCTGAAGAAACCATCCCACTCCAGGCGCCCGTAGAGCCCGGCCCAGTGGTTGTGCCGGTTGCCGGTATGGGGCAGGCACCAGGGGATGAGGGTGTTGAATTGCCGGTCCGCCGGGTCGCAGGGCTTGCCTGGGAAAGATGGGAGAGGGTGAGGAATGGGGCAGAGAGGCAGCCATGGGTGTTTCTGGGTAGCAAGCACCTACCTTCGGCACAGGAGCAGACCCCCCGTAGCGCCCCAGAGCTGCTGCGGCCATTTTTCTTCTCGTGGTGCGTGTACCGCAGTTTGCGTGTGGTGGTGCCGTCCGACAGCCGCACCTCGATGTTGGGCAGGTCACGCCAATCGGAACCCGGGGCCAAGGGGATGTGTCTCATCCGGGCTGCAACCAGGGCACTCATGTCCTGCCAACGACAAGCCCGCCGTCACCGCAGGGGATGCAGAGGGACACTGGCCACCCCAAGATCCTCTCTTCAGGGAAGGCTGGGGAAGAGGGGTAAGTCCCAGCAGCTCCACTGGCCTGGTCTTTGGGAAAGTTAACCAAGGAGGTCTTGGGGTTGGTCCCTCTCACTTCACCTCACATCCAACCAACCCACCCTTGGGTCTGGGGGGGTCCAAGCGTAACCCGGTCTCCCCATTGAGACCCCGGCACCCGCACCTTGCAGATATGGTCCCTGAGGATGGGCTGATACTGGGAGCCCCGGATCTGCCGCTGGAACCAGGACTGGGGCTCCCCATTGTAGGAGATCTCCAGGGCAGAGGCACCGTTCCTGACCTCCGGCAGGTCGGACATGGTGTCCCGCACAGTGATGGTGCGGAAGGGGCCGGAATACGTCCTGGGAGGAAGGAGGGAGCCATCAGCAGCCGAAACTTGGCCCTTCAGCAGGCCCCGGCACGGCTCCCAAGGCTCACCGGGTGATATTGCTAACGAACTTCTTGTCATCTACCACCACGCTCAGCTGACAGGCACGGGGCGCAAAGACATGCAAAGGCTCAGGGAACATGGGCAGCTTCTCGCCGGGAGCTGCGGCCAGGACGATGGCTCTCCGCCGCGTCTGGGCCACGCCATACTGGCCAGCCTGGGAATGGAAGGGACAACTCCTGAAGGAGACGGAACATCCCCATCCCCTCAAAGAGCTGGCAACATCCCCTAAGCCACCAAGGAGCAACGCAGCCAACTACTCCTTCAGGGATGGTTCACAACAGATTTGGGGGAGAGAAGAAGGGGTTTCACCCCCAATTCACTGTCTCGGGGTCACCCAGCACCCTACCTGTAAGACCCCGAAGGTGCACTGGTAACCCATGCGGACAAGGCAGCGCAGGGTGAGCTTCAGCACCATGGAACGTTTGAAGGACACGAAGTTCCTGACGTTCTCCAGAAGGAAGAACCGCGGTCTGTAGTAGTCGCAGTAGCTGCGAGGAGGGAGAGGGACATGCCAGCAAGGCGAGAGGAACGTTTGAGGTGGGGGCTCTGCACCCCAATACGGCTCCTCACCAACCTTCCCCGCTCACCTGAGGAAGGAGACCACCAGGGAGTTCTTGAACTTGGAGTAGGTGCGGGAGTTGAAGCGGTTCATGCCGCTGAAGCCCTGGCACGGGGGACCACCACACAGCATCTCCACATCCCCCTTCTGTGGCAGCTTCTGCCCCAGAGAGTTTGTCTTCTCGCCGGACATGACCAGCTTGAGCAGGACGTTACAATCCTCCGTGAAGACGGTGGTGCCGGGATTGTTCAGCCGGAAAGCCTGGGCAGCTGGTTCCCACATCTCGATGGCCCAGAGCGTCTCCGACACACCTGAGGAGACAAAGCAGAGGACCTCGAGTCTCTGTGGAGGAGCAGAGCTCTGGCTCACACCCCCTCACCCGCCACTTGCCCAATGCCAGCTCCAAGGAGCCGAGCGGCCAGCGCTGATGCCCCTCTCCTCAGGGGCTCTGCTTGTCACCCCCCATCGTCCCCGCACCCCTGCTGCTCACCTGCCTGGTGGAAGCCCTCGGACAACCCCCCGCAGCCAGAGAAGACATCCAGGGTCCGCAGCTTGGGGAGCTTCAGCTCAGCTGGCTCCTGCTCGCTTTGCTCGCAGCTCACCGCCGACTTCCCTTTGCCTTTGCCTGCAAACAGAGCCCCCGCTCACATCAAAAGGCAAAGTCACTTCCTCCTCCTTTAGTGCTTACGAGGCAAATTCCTCTCCTCCTCCTCCTCCTCAGCAGTTAAAACATCAGCTTCAAGCACCTTTCTGCCCCTTAAGTGTTTCCTGGACGCTGCCAGAATACGCCCTTGCATTTGCAAGGGAAGATTCTCATCTTTCCTCCCGGGCAATCCCTTTCCATGGACACAGGCAGAGTTTTTGGGCACAGGGATAACTCGGGGGGCAGCTCCCCACAGTGGGAGCAGGGTACAAAGCCCCAAGGCTCCTGAGCAGCCAGAATTAGCAAGTGAAAGGCTTTGAGATCTCTCAGGGACCCCAGGTGCTCTCGCTGTGAGCTTTATTTTGTCTTAAAAACCAAACCAGGGCACTGCATCCTGGCAGAGCATGGGAGCAAGGACAGCACAGAAACATCTGGTCGTAATGGCAGACACGAAGCAGTTCCCCCACCTGAGACCTCTCCCCCCCTGAGCAGAACTTACCTTTCCCTTTCCCCTTCCCCTTTCCCTTCGTGCCCGAGCTCCGAGCGTGGTTGGGAGGATCTTCAAAGCTCTTGGTTTTGGCGTTGTAAGCCTGGGGGAGATAAAGGGCTCAAGATACTTGAATACAAAGAGCTTTTCTAGCTCAGGAAAGTCAAGGGATTGTCAACACCCCATCGGGGCTGCAAAACCAAGGGGTGGGACACAGAGTCCATCTCTCCCTCTCCATTGCCTCAGGGAGCTGGGGGGGGGGCCACCTGAGGGTCCAAATTTGTCCCCTCAGCTTCACAGAGAACACTTGTTCCAGCCAGCTCCTGGTGACACTCAGATGAAAAGCTTCCTTTGCATCTGAGACTTAACCCACCAGGAGATCCCACCAGGAGATCCCACCAGGAGATCCCACCAGGAGATCAAGGTACAATTTCTACACTCTGCACAGCAGCTCCTCTGTGCAAAACACAGATGGAGAGGCACGACAGTCCTGGGGACACCCTCAGAACCCCCAGCTTCTCTCACCTCCAAGAAGTAGAAGCGGTCGAGCCCACCAGCAGAGTAGTCCTGGATGCTCTC
>BJBW01013171.1:17380-94573 GCA_004320125.1 Scolopax mira | reverse complement strand
CAGGACCTGCCCCTAATAAAGCCATGTTGGCTGTCATGACAGCCCACTGTCTTCCATATGCCCAAGCAAGGCATCTAGAAGGATCATATTGAGTATGATACTATAGCTTTGGCTTAACTCTAGGCAGTTCTTGAGGAATATCTTCCATGTGAGACTATCTGATCTGCACTATTATGCATCAAGTAAATACCATGTGCATTACTCTCAAATTTTTGATATATTAAATTATTTCATGTCCACATGAGGCTTAGTGTTTCAGGCTGCCTGTCACTCTTAAATGAAGCATTTAACTGGATATGAAAGAATGTCATGATTACAAAAGTAATGAAGATCAATTGTGAATCATTGGATGGATCATTGTAACCAGGTGTAGTACCCATTTTATTGACAAATTGCTGGTCTTAACACTTCTCAACTCTTCCCATTCCCTACTTCCTTTCAATTTGTTAGCCTAGCAATAACAGCCACATTGAAAAAGATTCTCAGAATTACACTTGTTAGTATAACATCCAACATCAATATTTTAGCTTTAGTTTATTGGGTCTGTATTTTAGAGAGAGAATTATTTAACACATTGAGAAATCACCTGGATTTCTCAATCATGTACTATGTAGGTCTTAAAACTGTTCTGTTTTGTTTATCACAAAGTTAGACTGGGAAGAACACAATCTAAGAAAATTAATATCAGAGCAAATAAAGGGTTTTTTTATGCTTTTTTGGTTGTGAAGAGAAAACTTAGGAGGGAGGATGGAGAGAGAGCAATTGGAGTAAACAGTCAAAAATCAGTATTTTGTGTAAAAAATAGTACATAATTATGTATTTAGTCTAAAAATATGAACAATCTACATGACATTTGATCAGTAAGCAAATTTCTTTCAACAGATGTGAGGATGCTCTTCATCTAAATTGTATAGCATTGTATTAGTTGGCATTCTATATCTTCCTGTAATTATTATTGAGATTTGTACTTCCTTGCTTGTTTAGAGAGATTTTGTAATTTATTTGTAAAACTTAACATAGTCTTGTGATCTTGTTAATGACCTTATTTATCTTCATGTAAGCTTTATGTACCAGATAACAGAAACTGTTTCTGAAAAATCTGGTTCTTGACTACAGAAAATTCCTGCTTATGTATTACTTGGTTTATGTAGATTGTACAAAAAAGTATGATGTAGAAATACCAAGCTTAATGGACAATACACTGGTTCCTCAGATTTTGAAAAGAGAATTTTTCAGTATAGCCATGCATTTCCATATATACCTACTCTGGAGGAGGTGTTTTTTCTCTCTTTCATATCCACTTTCTTAAATTGAAGTATCTGAAAGTACCAGAACGATAAAAGAAGATAATATGGTTTAAAAAAAGCTTTGCAGCAATGAAATGGGATGAGGCAAGATTTTCTCTGAGTGTGGTTTAATTTAGTTTCTCATATAGCTTAAGCTGGCTTTGGGTGAGGTTGGTGGTAGAACAAGTACACAGCTTTTGCCTGCAAATAGAGGTTAGACTTAACTCAGTTTCTAGCAAAACCAGCTGCTTTATAGGGCACTTCCCTTCAAATTATTCATTTATAGAAAATCAACAGTCAATAAATTTTTTTCAGTCTTAATGAGGTAACAAATGAAATGGCCACACTAATTTTATAACAGTTCAGTTTTCAACCCTTTAATTGCTTCAGTTCAAATATGTCAGTTCTCTTAGGGCTTTACTTCTACTTTATGATCTTTTTGGAATATTGTCAACTTGGGAATGCTGGATACATGATGTAATAATGATAAATCTTTAAAGATTAAATATAAATATTAAAACCTTAACACTCATTTCACATAGCTTTCGCTGTTTGCTTCTAAGTAGTAAAATACTATCTGATACTGCAGATGAAAAAAAAAAAACAATGTGGAGGTTTTTTTTTTATATGTACAGGTTAGTTACTATATTGGTTGAACAGACTATCTACCAACTCTAAAATGATTTTTATTTAGTTATGTTAAAATAGACACCATATCTATTGTTACATGAGATTAGGGAAGATCCAGAAAAAGAGAACGTATGTTTTGGAGAGCTATGTCACTTCATAATGTGAACAAGGCTTAATTTTGATAGGCTTAAAAAAATTTCTGCTGTGTGAGAGGTAAATAATTTAATTAAATGGTTCTAAGAATATTTAGGTGCAAGGATCCAATATGCAACCTCCGCTCTCCATCAAATCAATGCAAAGTGACCACTAAAAAGTGCTAGGTCCCAATGGTGCATGGATGAAATACTGCAATACAAACCTGCTGCTTCATTCGGTAGGAATATTTCAGTCTTTCTCATCCCAGAGGGACCACTCTATTTCTCAGTGTATTTCTCAGTTCCCATGTATAATACATGGGAATATTCATATTCATTATTCAGGAAAACAATGTTAATTGCATTATGGGGAATTCTAAGCTACATCACCATGTGAATCAAGATACGATAGTAATATTCATGATGATTTTTTCAGGACATATATTTTTGAGAGAGCTACCCATTACTTCTGCAATGAAGTTGAGTGTGTTTGTGGAGGCACAGACACTTATAAATAAAATAAGATTTCCATTTGCACTTTTAAGTAGGTTAAGCGTAACTCTGGGAAGTCTTAGAAGCAAAAGAGCCATAAGAAGTATCTTCAGGTGAGAGAGACTTTCTACTGTGTTTCCTTCATATGATACCTGTCAGACTTTCTCCTTCCTCAAGGAGGAAGAGCTAGAAGATAAATTTATTCTGCACCACATCTCGATGTCAAAGCCCATTGTTGTTGTTTAGCTCCCCAATAAATAGTTTCCGATTAATTTGGCGTAATACAGCTTGGTACAATTTAGTGGACCAGTTTCTTGTCCAGTTGATGCATCAGACTCTGGTTCCTTGGGCTCCTTTGCATCACTTTCTATGACTTGTTTCTCCTATTGTTCCACTGTTCTTGAGTTCCTGTGACTATCATATAGGCTCTTGTGCAAGACTGGTGTTTTTTTACTGCAGACAACCTGTTTATAGAGAGAGTGCAGTTTCAGGCTTCCTTCCTGCTCCTTTGATTATCTGATCTCACTGCTCATACGGGACCAGAAGAACCCTTGCCACTTTCTGCCTGGTAAGAACGGCTTTTGATGTGCTTTCTGCTCACAGTAACCTGATGCAGTTTTTGGTGTCTTCTGCTTCCATACTTTCTACTTTCTTTTTGCAGTAATTTCTTGGGCCAACAGAAGGTCCATGATATGGTGTATTGAAAATGTTGTATTAGAGAACAATTAATCACAATTGACATTTTTTGCATGGATAGGATCAAAGAAATAGATATTCTTGCAAAGATATTCAGAGATGATTTATAGACTGGGGGTCAGCTATGGAAAGCAGCTTTGCAGAGAAGGACCTTGGGGTCCCAGTGGATAACAAGCTAGCAGTAATGCACCTTTGCAGGCAAAAAAAAAAAAAATGCCAACAGCATCCTGAGCTGCATTAGGAAGAGCACTGACAGCAGGTCAAGGGAGATGATCTTTCTCCTCTATCCAGCCTTAGAAGGCTTGGAGGAATATTAACACCTGAAGGAAGATAATGAAGACAGAGACAGGCTCCCTACAATGTTCCCTGTGATAGGACAAGAGGCAATGGGCACAAATTCACACATAAAAAGTTGTGGAGTTTCTGTGCTTGGAGATACTCAAAACTTGGCTGGACTCGGTCCTGGGCAACATGCCCTAACTGACTCTGCTTGAACAAGGAGCTGGGCCTATGTTACTTCCAATATCAATGATTCTGTGATTCCGAGACCTCTGATCATTGCTATCACAAATATTTTGATTTATTTTTTACATTGTATATCTTAAGTTATAGTTCCATTACTGCATTAAAAGCAAGGACTTTTTTTCGTACTTGATAAGAAAAAATTTTATTATTAAGCAGTAGATGCCATCTGGAACCTGTTAGACCAGTTCACAAGAGGAACACACATTCTTTTCTTACTTGCCACATGCAGTGTTCTGAAAATGTAAATGATTACAGTGTTTCTAAAATCTTTTCTTTGTGAGACTTTAGTCAGGATGTTTTCATATAGTAGAGTAAGCTATTTAGAAAAATAAAGGTGCATTCTGTCTCTGAATGTTTTACCTTATTTACATGTCAAAATGTAGACTAGGTATCTACATGTAAAATACCAGCAGTAGCTTGAAAATTTTTCTGGTCTTAATGTTTTCTTACATTAAAAAAAAGAAGAAAAAAATTGATGAGAATACCTCGTATTTCTTAAGAAGAAACAACAGTAAGAAAAATGGTGCGAAGTGCAAAACAATTCCACAAAGACGGGGAATAATTCTTTCTCTATTCTAAAGTCAAAGGGTTATTTTCTTGGTACAGGTAGGATGGGCTAGAAGAGTGCATTTGAGCCCAAATCTAGAAAGTTGGCTTAACAGTAGCTTTATTATTTATGTATTTAGTATTGCAGCAGAGCCTGGAGGCTTCCACGTATTCATTTTGTAAACTTATGTCAAAGAGATGATTCGTTTCTGGCAGTTCATAATTATAACTGTAAGGTGTTAACCTCAATGCTCTACTTATTCCTGTTTTTCACACTGTTTATACCACTTTTTTTTTCTTGCCAGTATGGAAGCAATCGAATTAAAATTCATCTACAGTAAATATCAACTCTGCTCTACTCCTGAAATGCCAAGTAAAACTTTGAGAGGGGAAAAAAAAGAGCAAAGGCTTTTTATGACAGACCCATTGGTGAGATGTAAACACCTCTTGAATACCTGTTTGTAGAGCAGAGTTGCCTGGGAAGATCATATAGTAGAGAGTGGGTTAGACTTCAATCTAGCCTTTTTGCTAGATAGCCAAAGCCCTTCTTTATGTGGTCTTGTGAACCTAAATCTTCTTTTCTTAATATTTTTGGAAGATTGCAAATTATCAAGATGCGTCCAAAGCTGGACTTGTAGTTCCTTTTGTATGTTGTCATTTTGTGGACTGACATTTTTAACATTGATTCTGAAACAGGGAAACGTAGTTTGTTCTTGGCACAGCACTGATGTGTTCCAGGTTACTGTATGAGTGCAGCTAGGAAGGATGCAGGAGACTTTGTTGTCTGTCTTTCCACATTTATTGTAGGCAGTTAAGAAGCATATCAAAGTACTGTAGAGCCAAAAAAGAGCTTTTCTTTTACTGACTCTGTGTGTAGAAGGTTTCATATTTCTGGACTAAAAATGAATTGAAGAATCATGAAATCAGTGATAGATAGCAGTAATGTATGAAGTATTTTCACTGATGACAACACAGCACCAAAGAACATACTTTGTGAAAAGACTGATATTACCAGTGTAGTAACTATATGCACCATGCTACTATACAAGCAAGACTTTTAATAATTAGCTATATGTCCAAAACCTTATTATTTTATCTTGGAAAAAAAGAAGCTGAGTGGATCGAGATGAAAATATAGGTTGATTGAAGGAGAGAAGGGAAGAGGACTGTTCCTAATTTATCTCAAAAAGAATGATGGTGCATAGCAAGGGTGACTGGATGTACTGTTATCATTGGAAAATGAAACCACTTCAGTCCTTGACTGCTGAGTGTCCACAAGCAGGTTTGCTGCAAATATGTGTACCTAGACACCTCTTAAAGCAACGGGCATATATTTATAGAATCACAGAATGGTTTGAGTTGGAAGGGACCTTAGAGATCATTAAGTTCCAACCCCCCTGCTATGGGCAGGGACACCTCCTACTAGAGCAGGTTGCCCAAAGCCCCATCAACGGGCCTTGAACACTTGAACACCTCCAGGGATGGGGCATCCACCACTTCCCTAGGCAACCTGTTCCAGTGCCTCACCACCCTCACTGTAAAGAATTTCTTTCTAGTAGGTATTCTAGAATGTCAACTGCGCCACCAGGCTTGGTGTCGTCAGCAAACATGCTGAGGGTGCACTCTATCCCACTGTCCATGTCACCAATAAAGATGTTAAATAGTCCTGGTCCCAGTATGTACCCCTGAGGAACACCACTTGTTACTGGCCACCACTTGGACATCAAGCTGTTGACCGCAACCCTTTGAGTGCAGCCATCCAGCCAGTTCCTTATCCACTGAGTGGTCCATCCACTGAATCCATGACTTTCCAATTTTGAGATCAGGATGTTGTACAGGACAGTGTCAAATGCTTTGCATAAGCCCAGGTAGATTATGAGGTGCTAAGTAATGCATAAGTTTGTTGAGAGTTAAGATGAACACCAAAGCGAGTGAATCAGTTCATGTCCTTCATTTAGGATGGATTGACCTACTCTTACAAATATTAAGAAAACAATGAAGAATGTAAGCTTTCCAAAGTTTCTGGACTTGTGAAATAAATGGCTATGAATGCTATATAGACTTAAGGTAGGATTTAATGAGGAAAAATCTGACATACTTTCAGATAGTGATTATGTATATGAAATATTTTCCAAGGAGTTTCTAGGAACTGCTTTATTTTTCCAAGAATGAGAAGCCAGTCTTATTAAAAACTTTGTAATATTCTTACAGGAACAATTGTTTGCAGTCAAGGTTATGGATTATGGGTAAAACTTCCTTCCCTTCATGAGCCATACAAAGTTTAGATAACACTTAAATCATCAGAGTTGGTGAGCTTTTAGAGTAGTGTGCTAATTTTCTCTTCTTTGGTTCCCATGATAGAGATGAAATAGTATGAGTGAGAAACCAGCCCAAGCCCCTTGAAGGCAAGATGTCATCAGTAACTGTTTTAGTTCTTTATGATGTATCAGTCCTCTGTTATGTGTGGCATACAAAATTGACAGAAATGGCCTCTTTGGGATATGTATGCGAGGAACTGAATAAGTACTAAACCTATAGGTTAAGCTTTAAGAATAACATCAGTAGTTCACAGTCACTGGATCTACTGCTCTAGGCACTGATGCAAATTTTGCTTATTAAGTACAGAGTCTGTTACATTTTCATAACCTTACTTCTAGCAGTCCTCCTCAACTCTGTGCAACTGACTGTTCTGTGGGATAGTAAGAAAATACATTTCACTGTAAATTACTCAAATCTAGGTGTGAGTTTGTAAGGTGGCAGATGGTTTTGATGTTGAATTGAGAGCAAGTGTTTTTAGAGGAGAGACTTAAATGATAAAAATACCATATTATTTTAAAAGGACAAGAAGGAACTGGAATATTAAGGAATCTACTGGTCAAGCATCCCCATTTTTTTTTTCCTAAGATTTAGCTTAATTGAAATGGACATACTGCAGTTACGGCTTTTCCAGTTGTGTTTTAGTATTGGAGCACTGTGTTCTAGGTATATGAGTGATAAATAGCATTACTTTGACCCAATCACCAATTAATTGGGCAATAAAAGTAGCTAATGAGAAAAGGGGACAGGAGTCTTTTCTGAAAAAATAGGTACACAGAAGCACATGAAGAATGTGATACCTCATTACTGGTATTGCAGTTAATACTGCTGTTTTAATTGATTGTATTAATAGCTAAAATGTATGGCACTTGTTCCAGGGTCTGATTTAACTTGCAGTTATAACGAATAGGACAGTTCTTGAAAGTTATTTTAGCTGAAGGCTTCAATGTAGATGCCTCTATATCATGTAAGTTGATCAACAGGACAATCACTGAATGGAGTTTAGCACTGTGTTTCTTCTCACCAGTAAATGAAATGAGTTATTAGTAGTAGTATTTGACTGTTCTCTTTTAATGGAAATAAGTTTCTTGGTACTTGCATGGTTTAAGTAAAATGAGGAAAATAAATTGTGCATAGAGCTCATGTCTTTTCAGAGGGAAGATAAAAAGCCAAAGAAAACAAAAAGCAGAAGTGAAATGAAGAGAAAAGCCTTGGGGAAATAGTAGTTCACTACCAGATAAGCTGCCCAAAGTTTTCACAAAAGTTTCCAAAGTAAAATGGCTTTATCATCAGGTTACTAGCAGTGTAATGTTTTTCTTCTTGTACTGCATATATACAATTCTCTAAAATCAGTGTGAATAGTTGTGTGTGTTGTTTTATTGCTGAAGTATGTAATGACTGCCTTACACTTGATGGGTGAATTTATGTTTATATAGGTCTTGTCTAGTAAATGAATCTAAAACTATTTGGGCATGATTATTCTCTATATGTTTAATCTTTCAGAAAATTGTTTATGTAGCTGTAAAAAAGCTTTATTGCTGTTCTCATTTGTTCTTTTTTTAATTTTGCAAAATGCACAGGCCATGCATATAGATATGTGCACCTGTGTGTGTATGTGTACAAAAATGCCTGTTCATTCGTAGTAGACAGATTAGATTAGTAGTATCCATCATTAGATCTCTGGAATTTCAGGACTTAATTTAAATTGAACAGCCTAAGCCATTTCAAAAAATCCTAAAAGCACTCGTAAAATCTTACTGTCTTCCTGAAATAAGGTATACCTTTGTTCTGAACAGCAAGTAGTTCCAAATCTGTCTTCAGAGAAAGCTTTAGGATCTGTGAAGCGATGGCATTGTCTCCTGCTTTCTACGCTGACAAGATGTTGTCATATCTTATGACTTGCTGGCTTAATCAAAACTGTATCTTGTCCTTTGAAATTATTGTGATGATGCAAGTACTGAAATTCTGTAAGTACATGGAGCATGGAGCACCCCTTCAAGATACAGGGGTCTAAGCTTTGCTTGGTTTTTCCCTGCACTCATGTACAAAAAGAATTGGTGGTATGTGCTCTCCAGCCATTTGATTTCAGTCTGAATAAAATGCTTGAAAACATAGCCATAAACTAGTTTAGGGAAGAACCTCTCTCTCCTGTTAAAGCTATGCTGTTTTTCAGCCATGAAATCAAGATTTATGGAGCAGAGGTAACGTGGGAGAGGGAACCTTACTTGTAGCCTGCTCGTGATGGCATCCAAGTGTTAGAACAAAACTATGGGCACCAGCATGGTTTCTATGGTGTTCGTTTTTTGTGGTGAACGCAGAGAAATACAGCATGAAATATGGCACACCATCTTACTTTCTTGCTTCCTTTGTCACCCTCTCACTTGGGTCTTCAACATCATAAAATGATCCATATTTTGCCAGCCATGGGAGGGAGAAAGAAAACAAAATAATTTTGTGAAGTTGCTGATAAATACCAGTATATTTTTTTTATGCATTCCACCTGTTTAAATGTATCAGTAACTCAAGATTTTCATATTCCTCTCCTGTGTTTAACAAGGAAAGGTATGTTGTAACCTTAGATACTGATGTGGGAAACTGCTTAAATTGGGGATTACCACTATCTGCTTTTTGTTGAGGTAGTGTCACATACGTGCCTAACTAGAAGCTTAAACATAAAATTAAGAATATTCTTGTCTGCTATTCTTGCCAGGGCAATGCTCTCCTGAACAGATGTATGCTTCTACTGTTGACAAGTCATGCTGTTCTGATGTAGAAATCTTACTGATTGCAAATAAAAATGTGTTGTGACTTTTTTTTTTAAACTTAGTTACCTCTTTGTTTACTATAATTCTAAATAACAAATCTAGAAAATTGAAGCTACAGCTACAACTATTCACAGAAGGTTTATGTCTGTGTGGGGCTGTAGTGCGTAATTTGGGGCTAAAGTAAAGTACCGGGTTAAACTTGCAATTTAAAACCAACTCCACTGATTAATAATACTATCAAGCCTCATTTCACCTCTTTGTGTGGGAATGGCTCTTCTACCTAATTCAGAACTATTTATTCTTGAGTTTTCATTCAGAATTTTAATACGAATCTATAACAATGTTTGAACTGAAAGTTTCCCACAAACTCTGAATGAGTTCTGGCTCATTGACTTTTTCCTCTGTCTCCTCTTCCACCATTCTTCCTCTTTGTCCCTTCTTCCTCACTGCCAGCCTTTAAGGTGCAAGTTGTTCACAAAGTTAAATTTGAATTTTGTGATTTGGGCTTCTTGTTAGCACAGAAGTGATCAATACCTGCCTGTTTCTTCAAGGTTTCACATCTTGTACACTGGCAATTTGGAGACATAGGAGTCTTTCCAGCAGCTGAAAGTAAAGATAACATCTTGCTCGTGTCTTACTGTGACTGCTACAGAAGACTATATTCAGCATTTCTTATTGCAGTACTATTCAATGTTTGTCCCTTGTTTCTTCCAAAGCCTATGATGTGTGAGCTCTTTTTTAAGTGAAGCAGATATTTTTTTTTTTTGTTTTGAATTGCAAGTATTCCCATTGGATACCATCTCTGTGTCCTTGTATATTTTTGTTTTCTGTACATATATTGCCTGTTTCCTCAGTGTGTTGCCCCTATCTAACACCAATCAACTGAGTTTTAGAGAGATGCAGAAGTGAAACAAAAAGCATGTTCAATAAACATTTAATGGTTAAGATTGTTTGGAGCAAACTATTTTAAAAGAGCTGAATCATAAAATTGAATTTGTTGAGAACAATAAACTTTCCTGAAGACATGATTCTAAACCCAAAACAGTAGATCAAGCATCCTAAAACTCAGGTAGCACACTAAACATCTAAATAGCAATTATTTCTGCCGTGTGTGCTGAACAGATTGGTGGTGATCATTGCTGCTGGGTAAATACCTGCCTCCAGTAGTTGATAAGCATTTTGCTTCTGATGCCGAAAGGAGTTGGGATTTACTGTTTTGTGCATAGGTATAGGAAATAAACAACAAGAAGTTTATGACTGTCTGTCCAGGGAAGAGAGGATAAGACTGTTCTGCATCCTTGTCTGCCATAACAATATCCTTCCCTACTGTTTATAAACTGCTTTCCTCCTCCTGCTGCATCTTACCAAAAAGAGATGTTGCAGTCAGAGACTATCGCACAAAGGACTATTTTGTTGTCTCCAGCTGGTAAGACTGCTATGAAGGAAAATGTGCTACATGAGAACTATTTGTGGGCAGTTTTGCTGGGTTCCTACAAAGTAAGAATGCAAGGGGGCCTAGAGAAATTCAGAAATAATCATCATACCAGCTTCCTTTGGCAGTTTTGCTGCTTTCTGCTCAGATGGTGCAGCAGCTGTGTCCTAGAAACCTCTCTGGACATTTTTTACAAGAGGCATGAAACAGCTGCATGTGGCCCTATTTATTGACAATGAAGTCTCCAAGTGGAAACAAGTTGTTGGAAAAAAAAAAAAGTGGGGGTAGAAGAAAATGGAAAAAAAAGCCCCATTGTGTATGACTTCCCATTCTGTGAACATTCACGTGATGCTAAGCAATGTTCCCTAGTAGAATTTGCAATGGTGTTCCTGCAAAACTCCAGGAAGAGTTAAATCTGGCTTTGAAAAAACAAACCATTCATCCTGAGGAAACTATGAAATTTGGTCCCATTTTGAACTGTTTAATGTTTGCATTTCCCTTTGGGGAAAATGGGAAAATTTCTCATTACATTTTCACTTAAAAGATTCCGCTTCTTTTGTGTGTGGATGTTTGTGTATGTGTTTTAATAGCATTCCTTGGCAGGAATTACAAGGAAATTGAAACTGCTGGTTTCAGAATGAAATATATCTTGCTGTATTGGGAGTAGATTGTAAGGCTTTGGTAGTAATGGTGGTGGGAGCTGCAGGGATGGCCTCTGTGGGGATGTATCAGGGGCTGCTCCAGGCTGGACGCAGCCAGTTCCAGTCATCTCTGCAATAGACCCACTGCAGGACACAGCTGATCCCATCAGCCACAGGTGGGCCTGTCTGTGAAAACTTATGTTAAGAAAGGTCAAAAGCAACTTGAAGGCTTGAGGGTAGAGCTGAGATACCATAATTCTCAGCATACAAATTGTATCATGGATGTACTGTAAGTTTGGATGTGTAGAAGGCATTTTTTTAGTGCTTACCTTCCTACCAAAGGGCATTAACTCTGTGAGTTAACACTCACCATGCAAAGATCAGCATGTAGATGAGGGAGGTGGTAAATGGATTCTGAAGTTTCAGCATTTTCTGGGATACTGCATTGTTTTAAATTAAAATGAAACTCTAAGCCCAACAACAACTAACAAAGCAATTTTTTAACAAGCTGTGGAACAAGCATGAAGACTAATTCTGTTATTCCTGTTTTTGCCTATAAGTTATTTGAATTGGGCATTTAACATTAGGCATATGACTGGGCCTCTTCACTAGTACATTGCCTCCCCTTGTGCAGTGAACTGAAGAACTGAGCCAAATGACCTTCAACTTGCAAGGAGACTTCACTATATATAAAGAGAAAGGTGTCAAAAGTTGCTTGAGGACTGAGCATGGAGAGTTTAAGGCCTTCTGGGACAATGCTTGAATAAGAAATGTACTTGTTTCTTCTTTACTATCTTCTTTTACTATCTTCTTCCCATAGAAATTCCTTTTGAATTCCGTGGACGTGTGAAGGGAATCTCAGCTGATAGACCCTCAAGCAGGATTGATGCCTGTTACTATGATTTTTAACAACTTTTTTTCCCCTCACATTTCTCCAGTTTGGGGAGGGGGGAAATCAGTCATTGCTGATGTCTCTAAAGTTCTCTGGGACTCATACAAAATACTATGATTAAATATCTCACAGATAAAAGCTGTTATGCATAATTTTCATAACCTGTAAGACATGTAAAATGATACAGCTTTAATTTATAAAGAGAAAGTGATAAGTAACGGGACATAGAAGGGACAAGTCAGAGTGAATAAGGAGGTGAATACAAAGATGGGAATTTGAGTTATATAGTGTATTGGTAATGTATAACTAGAGTATAATTACCTGAATTTATAATCCTATTTCACATGTTTCAGTGTATACTAATTTTTTTGGCTTTCAGAATGACATATAATAGCAATGTTGATACCTATAAGTACTGGAATCACACCAAATAATATTGAGAGCTTGATTGGTAGCAGTAACTGAATAGCAGACCTGCGGGAGTAAGCTTCGTGCTGCTAAAATGTGAATTTA
This sequence comes from Scolopax mira, assembly GCA_004320125.1. NCBI lineage: Eukaryota > Metazoa > Chordata > Aves > Charadriiformes > Scolopacidae > Scolopax > Scolopax mira. Next base: position 81,705 of record BJBW01013171.1, on the reverse strand, counting down.
TACAATATGTTGCTGCTGGGCTTGCCTGGCATTCAGACAACTTTGCAGATGTCAATTTACCTGGGTAATCATATGATAATTCAGTATAATTAGCATGGAAATTCTTCAGCATCTCCATATAGTTAGCTCATAATTATAAAGTAAATCTATACTTACCAAGGTGTTTCCTTGCCCTGTGGTCATACAGTGACTTTGTCTACTGTGTCATTATGTGTATATATATAGAACGTGTTGAAGTAGAGGTGCCACAGAAGTGCTAGCTTAAAATAATAATAAAGGCAAAATGATGTTTTGTGTCAGGAGGAAAAAAAAGGTGGGAATGGGAATAATCCATATGCTCATATGCCTTCCTGTGCTGTAATTGTAAGATGATAGGCCTGAACATCTATATGAGCATTTTGCAATGGATTTCTGCTAGTTGCTCACATGCAGTCAGGAAATGCAAACAGGGTCCTGATGTGTCTGAGGAAGGAGACAAATATAGTGAAAGCAATAAGCACAGTAGATAAGCCAAAAGAGAAAATATTATTAATTTCTAATCTATAAATGTAGTTTCATCTGGAATACCAGTTGTACTGTTAGCTATCTCCCTTGATGCTACTGAGTTTTGGAGAAAGTGATGCAAGTCATTTAATCACATAATTATCTTTGTTAAAAGATGTGAATGGGAATAAATTCACCTGTTTTACAAGGAAGATTAATGAAAGGGGATATGTTAAGGATTATAAAGGGCAATGAAAAATATAAAACCCATGCAGGAATAACTTTCTGTTCTGGGCTGTTGATTAGAGGATCTACTTCCAGCTGTAGCTAGAAGAGCACAATGTATGAAGGTCAAGAGAAACTGGAAGGATCTCAAACTTTTAAGAGGAAATCTGGTAAGAAACCACCTGCAAATTCACATATTATTAGTTTCTGCCCCTTGAAGGTGGAAAGAGGACCCATGATATCAATTGAAAAGGATAAAAGGAATACTGAATAGGCAAGAGAATGAAATTAATTCATCTTAAAGCTCCTTTGGACTCCCTGAGAACAGAAAGGGAGAGACTGAACCAAATTAACAAGAAAAAGATGCTTTGATGCTTTTTTTTTTATTGAAACGTGAAAGGAGAATGATTTTTAAAATGTTAACAGGAAATGCTAATCATGTTACAAGGCTTTAGGTAACTTTGCACAATCGAATTTATTGCCATGGACTGTTACTGAAGTCAAGAAGTTGGCAAGATTCAAATGAGGTCTTGCAAAATGTTTGTACATTTTTCAGATAGGAGAAAAAAAAATAGAGGGGAACTTGAATAGCAAAAGACAGGAGGCAAAACAAAGCAACATTTGGAAGCATCATTCAAGACCACTTTCAGATTTAGTATAGCTGTTTATTAACAGTCTTTAAGATAAATGGCTGTATTCTGAACAGTGCAAACTGACTAAGTCTACCCTGGTAGAGACAGCTCTTCTGGGGAATGATGGGTTACTCCTCTGTTCAAATGCTAGGGAAGTGACAGAGCGCTGTGTATAGCGAGCAGAATGTCAAACCTATAATGTTATCTTTCTTGCCTGATGGGATCAGCCTACCCCATAGGAGTTGACAGCAAGTTGCTGATCTCCAGGAAGCTAGTATGATGACTTCTGACACTTCTAAGGTGATGAAATAAGGGTATCAAAAGCCTCAAACAGGAAATTTCTTGTTAGTAATTTCCGGAAAGAGATTTTTGGGGCTGTTTGGGAAGACTTAGGTTTACAGTTTTCCCATGCGTACCTAGCACAGGAGTTCTTATGTTGACAACAGGTTATTCAGCAGAAAGCTCTGGAAGATGATGTATCATGGACTTGATGTCCTGCACACAGTTCTGCTGTTTCTAAGATGCTTGCTGATCTGCATGGGAGAGGTGCAGGGATCTTTCTGGACCTCAAAAAGAAAAGCATAACAGCAAATAATATAAAAATAAAATTGCTTTAATAATAAGTCTCCCAATACATTGCTTATGTTTACACAACTTTTCTGTTTTGGAGTTAGCCTCCTGATGGGAGTTCCTACTGCGGTTAGCCATATAGGACTATAGGTTTGGGGCTATTTAGTAAAAGGTTGTGGATAAACAGGTTATGGAAGGTGAACATGGCTGATATTGACTGCTTCTGACAAGGATTTTTTATTCAAATGGGCTATATGACTGAGATGTACCACTCAAACATAGACCTGATGAAATACAAATGTATAAAAACTGTAAACTGTTTTTCTTCTGTACATATTGTCACTGGCAGTTGCATTAAGGGCATGTCTGCTGTTTCTTTGGATGTCTAAACCAAATGTTTTATTGCAATGGCCTGGCTGGAAGGCATTTCCAACCACCAGCTTTCAGACATGACTGACATAGAGGTAGTTTTCACTTTCTAGAGGAACATGGCTTTGCTGGTGTCTCAGCGTAATGCATTCAGTAACTGCATGTTCAGAAGCATAGTGAGGCATAAAGCTCTGTTGGAATGAGAGATGTCTTAAATTATTGACAAGTCCACGAACAAAGGCCTTGTCAAATGGAGTTTTGGCATCAGATCTGATTACTGCTATCCTCCATTGTTCCTTGTTAATGGTTCCTCTCCATATGAAATGTTCACTTGGTGATTGCAGATTTGATACATCTGGTCCATACTCAGGATGAATTTGTTTTTCGCAGACATGCTAGTCCAGGAGAATGATTTACCTGTATAGAATAGCTGCTTTGCATGGAAGGATCTCAGATGATTTTTTAGTATTGGAAATGAAGAGGGGTAAGACAGGCAGGAGGCACTGGCTTTGACGAGTGAAAGAACAGTGATACTGCTTCCAGTGAATCCAGCAGAGAGCATCTGTTAGACCCAGCTGGACTGCTATGTTGTGCCCAGATGGAGTAGTTGATACTTTGGCATGATCTGCTGTGTTTATTCAGTATGGCCTCTAATGATTCGTTACAGTCCCATTACTTATGTTGGTATGCTACAGAGTTTTCATACCTTACAGACGTTACATGCTCCTTCAGTATTACATTGTGATTCAGAATAAGTATGTAAACTGATTAAAGTACTTGCAAAGCGGGGAGAAAACTAAAAAAATCCTTGCAATTTTTGATGAAAGCTTTTGCACAGTTGAAAAGGCATCTTGGTTTTTGTTTGTTTCCATGCTAATCTTGGATTCTGTAATGAAGCACAGCAGGTAGAAAGATTCTGCACAGATTTCAAAAGAAATATTCAACTATATAATAGAGCATATTTTTGAGCAATGGTGCATTGTATAATATGATTGCCTTCATAAATAAAACTGCTAAATGCCTCTTTTGGAAGCCATTCAACTTTGAAAGAAGTTGAATGAGCTATACTTGTCAATTAAAAGTGCATCTATCAAAGACCATACAAAGCAAAAAGGCATACATGTGTGATTCCCTACAAGGTCTAAATAATAATATCTAAAGAAACTTGTAAGATGAAAAAAAACAACAGAGAAATCTGTATATTATTATCCCAATTTGTATCCAGAATTGTTATGGCCTATTTATTGAGTCTTCAGGATATTTTGAAATTATTTTCAAAAATATTTGAAAAAATATTTTCATATTGAAAAATATGAAAAAATATTTCATATTTGCAGTAAGAAAGCTATTTGATTATGATTTTAGACATTTACTAACATAGGGGCTGATTATCACGTACAATGCTAGTTCAGTTGTGCCAAAGTCTCCCAACTTGTTTTCAGAAACACTGAATTTGTTGCTGTACTCAACACTAAGTTGGAAAGAGTTTGTACCTCAGCACAAAGTGATGAAATGAAAGAAGGAGCTGTGATTCCATGATATGTGGTTTTGTTTTTTTTTTACATCAGTAAATATCTTACCTGTTATCCGTCAGCAAGGTATATATGCTGTAATTTAGGAATCAATTTGTAATTAATTTAGCATACCTGTACTGCACAAAAAATGTGAAAAAGAAGGGAAGATTGAAAAGAGGGAATTAACCTCAATGTGCAATATTCCGCTTCTAGTTCTACAGTTCTTATCCATCACTTCATAAAAGTGAAAAAGACTAGCTTGGGCTTTATTCCGTGCTTGACAGAAGTTTTGTCTCTGCATTTTAAACATATTTAATCTACAATTTAGAAATTAAGAGAACTACAATTCTAAGTTCTCCTTACATAATGATCTATTTCTACTGTTGCCTTGTTCTCTATTGTAACTTTGCCACCCTACCTTAGCTTGCTGCTTTTCGTGGTCCCATACTGGATGCCTCCTGCACTCTCAGTTGGCTGTTAATTGCCCTATCCTACCTCTTGCTTTGTCCTTACTAGAATTTCATTACTGACTCCTCTTTTAAAATTTTTGGGTGTACAATTGAAAAAGCCAGCATTGATTCTGGATGTCATAATTTTCAGTGTGGTGAAGAGGAGTCTGCTCTGCTCTCATCATCTGTCACTGCAATTTGAAATTACACCTTTTAAAAATTCATCTGTCCAGCCTCAGTCCATGGCCACTTGAAGACTCTTTCTATTGCTTTGTTAATGTTCTGTTTGATCACATCCTTCCTTTTGTCGTCTTTGTGTCTGTTCGCTTTTCTGTCTTTTTATAGCCTGTAAGTTTAGAAACTTGCTATTCTAAAGCATAAGATGTTAAGAGAAGAAAGACCTTAACATCAAGAACTAGATCACCCTTTTGAACTTAACATCTGTGAATTGTATAGAAAATGTGTCAGAGAGAATGAAACTAGCAAGATGTCATATTTTTCACCTGGGTATTTTTTGTGTACATGTGGACTTTTTCTGAAATCGTGCAAGAAAATAGAGCAAACAGTCGGAAGGTGAAAAAGTTCTGCACATGGATTCTAGCACATTAAAAATGGTGCTAAGGCCTAGCCAGTCTTGCCAAAGGCCCAAATTTGTCTGTCTGTTCTATCAGTAGCATAATGAAAGGCTAAAAATATTAAATTTTATGCCATTTTTGTTAAATTCCATAGAGCAAGGCTGCTGGCATGTGTCCTTTCTCAATAATTGCATTTCTTTAGCAAACCCATGAGCAGAGTTAATTCTTCATCTCAATCATGAGAAATACTGAGTTTCAGACCTCTGAAGCTGCAACCACTACTATTCTAGGCCATGCAGTACTCAGCTGCACAAGTGAACAGTGTTTTGTATCTGGAATACTATCCTACTCTGAGCACACCATCAGAAAGTTCAAAAAATGGGTAACAGAACACTAGATCTGCAGCAAAACTGTGAAACATGCACCTAAATCTCCTGTAGTGTAGATATCCAGTTTGGTTTTATGGTTTCTATCCAACAGGACTAGTGTTATAAATCAAATTAACCAAAGGAGTTTTGCTGTATGGGCAAAAATAATATAAATTAAATGAATAAAAATAGATTTAATTTGAGGAATTACAAAGCAAGTATCTGATCAAATGGCAAAACCATAATATTGAGCATGTGAGCTGAGCAGGAATGTCGACTCTCCACTGAAATGGGCCAGGCTCAATGCCTAAGGTGAAATTGCACCATTTAGTTGTGACTCTTTAGATCTACTGGGTTCTAAAAGCCGAAAGACAGCTGCAGTTTAGAGGAAAAAGTCTCACTTGCTCTCTTCCTCTTTGGAGACATTTGAGGCTGCTGCTGGGCTGCAGTGGGATTCCACAGAGAGATACCCAGGATAGGTCCATCCCATCGAGTGTTCTACTAGTACACAAAACCCTGGCATACAGGTACAGCTCTCTAGCTGTGTTAGTGTAGCACCAAACCCAAGAAAACCCTGAGGCTGTAATTAGCTCAAATGTAATGTGGTACAGCCAGAGCTATACTGTCTCTGGCTCTGGACTTGCTGTGTTTATTCTCTCCTTTTGCTCTGTCTTCACTGCAAATAAGCTTTCCCACTTTCTTTTTTTGCTTAAAGGGAAACCGGTTAGTTGGCCCGAGTCAACTTTCTATCTGTACCTGTAGGTGGAGCTCCAAACTCATCTTCTACTAAAAGGGATGAACTAGTGTTAAAGAGCAAGCAAACCGCAAAGGAAAATCTTAAAAGACCACTTCTGAATACAATACCCAAATTGTAAAATTTTACAGAAGATGATGTTTAAATTTTTATAACAGAATGCTTTCGGTTTTCGAAATAATGAGAACTGATAGCAGTTTTATGGTTAAAAAATCATGTTGTTTGTTTCTTTTAGTTACTCAATCATCTCAGTGGAAGCAATTTCTTCCTGTTCATGCACCTTATTTAGCCTTATAAAATTTTAAATCTTACTCCGGAAAAAATAATAAAAAAAAGAGATATTTTTCCTTCTTTATAATGGCTACTCTATTACGAATGTTAAGTGTATTAACCATGCAGCTATGACTCGCTTCCTGATAAAAAGTTGTCTGGCATCTGTTTTTGCCTATGAAACTGATCTGATTTTCTACTTTAAAATATTATAGATGTAGCAGACATCAAACCCTGGATTGGCCCTTCGCGTTATAGTCCATTATTTAGCAGGAAGTAATTTCAGAATTACCACTGTCCCAGTGAGCACTGTGAACTACCACAGGTTTAATGAAGGGATTTGAGCTCTATCATGAGAAGAACTAACGCAACCATACTATAGAATGCATATTGTTAGTCATTCTTCTGATTAACTTAATTATCTCTTTCTCTGAGGACTGGGAGAGTTGGAATGTTGTTGGACTGAGAATTTTAACTGAATTTGGGTCATAACATGGGAGTTTTGAGGCGATTCCTCACCTGTGTGTGTTGCAGTTGTTCACTGAATGCTTCCATGGCCTTTTTTTTCTTACTGTTTAACCAGAGGAAGTGAAATCTCTCTTCTTAATGGATATTACTGGAAGACCTGTAATTTTGCCTTATGTGTTTTCCAGAGACATCATTTTTTTTCCCATTCAAATATAGACATAAGTGCTGCAGCTGAAAGAAATCTCCTCTCCTTACTGACTTTGTCCGTTCTTCTCCAGGAGAGTAATTGTGAAAAGTAGCTGTTAGTGTGCTTGGAAGAGTGGAGGTGAGTAAATCGCTAGTTTTCATGAAGACAGACCAACAGAACACCCCAGGTATTGAATCTCTACAGTGTAGGTACCGTGCAAGAAAATGCTTTCTTGGCTCATTTACCATACTGTCAGTCTGTTTTCATGTTATGCCATAAAATGAGACTTTTTTTTTTTCTGGGGGAAATGAATTTTTAAACAGACACAATGTCTTTTGAAGCAATCAGGTTTCATTTTGCAGTATTGTCCATTGACTGAATTGTGCTGTCAAAAATGTGCATTCTTCTCAGCATTTGTTTTCTTTAATTCTTTTCAGAAATATTCTTTCAGTATATGGTACTATGTTTATCTGCGTTGAAGAACTACTTGTGTGTCTGGAATAAAGATTTGTTGGAAGAAAAGGAAAACGTGCACTGGGCTTAGCTATATGGCAAGGGTGGGCTAGCTCAAAAATAATGAGCTAAAAATAGAGAAATTGTAGTCAAAGTGGTAACAGAAAGATAGGATAAAGGATAGAAGAGCTGCAAATGAAGGGACTAGTGGAGAAAGACGTAAAGCTCCGTGAGATCTGGGAAGGATATTTTGTCATATTTTGTGGTGCTAAATTAAATTGGCCAATAAAGAAGGTTTTGTTCAGTGATATGTATGTAATATGACAATTAGGCATTTTGACAATAAACAAGAACACTAAGAGAGCTGTTAGTAAGTATAATCTTGGTAGATGTTTCTTTTTTTTTTTTCCCTGTTTAATGTACTAAGCATTTGGATGATAACTGTTAACTGGTGACTATGAGCTATTTTTATTTATTGAAACAATGAGATGGTTCAATGTCAGTGAAGCAGTTTTCATTAATTAGGAAAGAGTAAAATGGCAGGAATTAAAAAAAAAATCACTGTTATCGTTCTGTGTCTTGACTCTGCATATGAGATAAAGGTTTAAAGTTTACGCTCTGTGCTAAGGTTCAACCCCTACCTTGTGAATTAGGGCTCTTTAATAACATTTCCTAAGTCCCTGCATTCGTCCTGAAGTCAAGGAAATGGCTTCAAATTGCTGGCAGATATTGTAGAGTTGCCTGGATATTGCAGAGCTAATTAACAAAATATAAAGGAAGGTTAAGAGCTTGAAATGTTGACAGATTGAAAAGACAATGGAAAACTTGACTTCAAGCAGAGGACAAGTGGGTAAGATGATGTCAGATGATACAAAAAAACCCAACCCCTACCACTCTCTCTAGTGTAACAGTTTTATTTACAGTGGTTGTTCCAGTCTTTCGAATATATGAAATGGAGTCTATAATGCTGTTAGAAAGATGACAGACCTTTTGTTTTTTAAAGTTCTGAAGGGCTCTAAGATTTGCTGAATATCAATATGACATAAATTGACAGTGTAATGAACAAAAACTTACAATACATGAAAAAGAAAGCTTGTTATGAAGTTAATGGCTAGCTTGGTCTTTAGAAGATGAGGGAAAACTTGAGATTGTAAGAGGAGGGAATGGTTTTTCCCAGCTCATGAGTAACCCATTGATCACATAGCTGAAATGCAGTATAACATTTGTTTTCACAGGTATGCAGACTTACTGACGTGGTTTTGACATTAAAACAAAAAAATGGCACCTTGGTACCACTAATTTTGTTTTGTTTTGTGGGGTTTTTGATACTTGATATATATAATATGCACATAAATGTGTATTTCATGTTGAATTGACATAGGCAAAACCTTTCCATGATGTGTGTCTGCCCAAAGTGTAATTTTAGGGAAGGTTTTGGCCAAAACATGTTTTGGTGCTAGCAGGGAGCCTAGGAGTAGCCCTTGCCATCTAGGCTTTGTTTTGTTTTCTTTTCCTTTCTTTCTTATACTGATTTTGTCTTTAAAAAGGAAGTAAAAAACAAGGCTTCTTGTGTCTCTAGGTGAAAGATATAATATCTTCACCTTTACCACCTCTGGACAACAGGTTAGTTGATTCTATCTTCACTTTCCTCCAGTCTGAAGTTCAAGCTGCAAAGCCTCATGTTTGTTATCAAAACTGCACTGTCCTCTAGATAGAGGATTCACCTAGTCTGTCTCCTCCAGCAAATTTTTAATTTTGTCTCTACCTTACATTAAAGATGTGGATATTAGGGATTTGTGACCTTTGTTAAAATCCTACAGACTGATGAGGTCTGTTGAAATCTGTTTTTCTTTCTTTCATTTGTAGTTTTTCAAAAGTGTTGGGACAGGCAAATAGATCATGCCAATGTGCTTCATGCTGATAATGCCTGGAAGCAAATGAATCCTCTGGGTGCAAAGTCATGTCCAATCTGTTTTATGGGACTGATGCTAGTGTTAAAATGCTGGCTTTACTCTCCTGCAGAATATATGTTTCTGAGGCACTTTGGGGAATAGATGTATTGATATGTGGATAACATGTGGGAAAAGAACAGGAGCTCCAGAACTGCCATGAATTCAAAAGGAAAAAAAACACCACCAACAAAAAAACCCAACAAGAGTGGGGAGATCCTGAAAACTAAACATACATATCAGACGGAAAAGAAATACAGAGATGTATTAAAAGCATATTGGAGATTTTCTTGCTCTTAAATAAATGTTCCCTTAGTTTCAGAATATGCGATAGAGTGTTTGTAGGAATTTTCATTCTGAATGTTTTCCCCCAAAAGTAGCTATAAATCCCGAGATTACACAGTATAGCCATTTTTTTCTTTTTAAATTTTTCTTTTCTTTTTTTGGGCCAAATTCAACTAAGTGACATGGTGATTTTTCTGCAGACTTAGTGTAAGCTTAAAGTGTGTGATTTTGACTTTTCAGTATTGATCATGTTGTAGAAACAGAAATTGAAGGGTTTATTTCCCTTTCAGTCTGTAATTATTGAGTATTATACTTTGTCAGTGCCGCTTATTGAAAAGATGAGATTCTGTCATTGATTTGACATGTTTTGAATTGAACGCTTAACTTTGGTTATTGTTTGTGTCTGTTTGCATTGTGGTATAGTTCCATATATATATTCTAAATGTGCTTGGCCCATAGCAATGCCTTGTTAAATAAAAGTCACAATGGTATCAAGAAAACAATTAAGGATCTATTCCAAAGTTCACAGAAGTCACCCAAAAGACTCCCAATCAGCACACCCATCAATGCATTATGCAACACCAAAATAAATACTTGTAAAAATAATTTCCCACTAAAAGTCTTTATGAAGTTATGATTATGAAAAAAATCCTATAAAAATGTATATATGCAGTTCCTTTAGGTAAATTAATGAACTAGTCTCTAAAAATCTATAGCAAGGAGACAGGTTATTCACTATTCATCTCTGCTTTCTGTAAAATAGTCCCTGCTGGAATTCTACCACAGGGTCTAAACCCTATGAAACTCTGAAGCTTTTCCATTTGTCGTGCGCTTAATACAAGATGGTAGCCATTTTTGCTGATATCTTCCTGTTAAACTTGTAGATGTAGACCATTTTTTTCTAATGACAAAAGTAATTAGCACTAAAACATGTTAATGGCTTTGTTATCAGGTAATGATGTCTTCGTTAATGCATGGTTCTAATCTCTGAAGTAACTTTGTCAGTAGCTGCCAGTGGAAGGATTGCTTAGAGAGGAGGGAATGCTTTGATGTACCAACTGTCCAAAATCATTAACTGCATAAAACTCAATCCTGTCTGCTTGATGGTGAGGCTACATCAGGTCTTTGAAGGCCAGGCTTGAATTCCCATGAATTTACACTAAAAACTCAGTTGTATCTGTTTCAGTGTTGTATGTGCATAAACATTTGCTGAAATCAAATGCCATATAGCTGGTTGACAAGGGTTTATTTGGATATCTAAGGGTCATGGATATTAATGTGCTAGGAGAACTATTAGTTGGGATTCTGAATTGAATTTTGTGTCAGCACATTTTCTGTTCAGTGGACTGAACCTATTACAGAATCATAGAATTATTTAAGTTGGAAGGGGTCTTGAAGATTGAGTTCCAATTCTCCCTGCCCTAGGGAGGGACACCTCCCACTAGACCAGGTTACTCAAAGCCCCATCCAGCCTGCCTGTGAACACATCCAGGGATGTGTCATCTTTCTCTGGGAAACCTGTTCCAGTGCCTCATCACTCACACAAAGAATTTCTTCCTAATATCTAATCTAAATCTCTACTCTTTCATTTTAAAACCCTTACCCCTCATTCTATCACTACACTCCCTCATAAAGAGTCCTTCCTCAGCTTGGGTCCTGGAGACAAGGTGAAAGAATGAAATCTGGTTGTGGATTTCAAATGGCTTGGAACAACTTTTTTTATTATTATTATTATTGTTATTATTTTTTTAATAAAATGTAAATTTCCAGGATTATCGTGGAGACTGGGATGAGAACTTTGACGGTTTCAGAGAATGACTAATGTTGTCTCTGTACCAGTGAGTTTTAGCGAGATGATATGCTTTATGACCTTTACAAATAAATACATGTGTGAACATGTAGATATGTATTTCTCCTAAAGGGAACAAGTATTTTGGTGTAGATATTGTGGCAAGGAAAGCAGTAGTATCCTGTATATCATAATAAAAATAACTCTGTACAATGAATGATACTAATCCCATAGCTGACAGAGGGAAACAAAATGGGGAAATCCTTATGTTACTAGTTTTGCTGTTCTTTGTTTAGATACCCTTTGTTTTAGGACCCTTATACATTTATGCTCCGTCTCCTATTTATTTTCCAACTCTTGGCCATTCTCTTAAAAACTGTAATTGTACTTTAAACACTGAAATAAGAGGGAATTCTTGTTTGCAGTTGTCTACGTAGTAGGTATTTATTACCTGGAGCTACATGACAGAATTTGTATAACATTTCTCTAGCTGCAGGAACTTGTTTTCTAAATAAAATAGTCACAGCTTTCTATTTATAAATAACCACATTTCTGTTTCTGATGCTTAAAATGAATAGATTTCCATTGTAAATATATTTTTGATGGCAATGTGAAAAATATGTATTGGCTTCTAATAAATCTATGCTTTTTGATAGTTTCCTTGGATTTCTATTTTCCTATTCTAAAGAATGGCGTAAGGTGAAAGCAACTGTTTCTTGTTTTGGGGTTGTGTGTTCTAGTCAATCTATAGCTTCTCTGTCTTTAAGTAAGGAAATTGTTAGATATTTAAGTATTCTGTCCTTTCATTCTCTATGCCTAAATGCTTTCCCCACAAGCTTTGAAGAAAACCCAACCTGAAAGTCTAGCATCCAAGGCCAAAAAGTAGAAGCAGCTTGCCAGGAAACAGATGTAGATGTGAAGCTTTGTGTATTTTTTTCCAGTAGTAACGTCTGTCTTGGCTACTTTCTTTGTAGTTATATGGAAAAGTAGTGATCTGCCATTGGTATTGGAAGTTAATGTGACCACTTCTGCAAATTCTAGTCTGTTGATTTTTCTTTCATATTGTCAAGTGAAGTTTAAAAACTACTCTGTTGTCTTTACAGTAAATCTACTGCTGGTTTTAAAAGATTGGGGTGTTCCAAGACTATCCATCTGTGGATATCTATAAAAATACTTGTGGATTTGTAAAAAAACATCACTGACTATTGAGAATGTGCTAGTTCCCTGTTTATAAATGTTGATCTATGAGTGGTTCTGAAAATGTTAACCAGTGTTTTAGTACTGATGATTATTGTTTTGCCATCTGGCTGTAGTAGAACACTTAATTTTCTGAAAAGTGGGGTAAGCCTCATTCTTTCTCTTTCATAGCAACATCACCATTTCAATACTTCTGTAATAAAATAAAAAATGTGACCTTGTATCTCAGCTATCCCATGTCTGATGATGATAAAGAAATGTAATCCTAGGTTTTCTTTCCTGTATCTTTTATAGGTGATGTTTCCAGATGTAGTCTTGAGGCTGGTGCACTTCTGCATACTATGGAATGTCGCTTGTGCTTGACCAAGTAAACGCACAGGAAATGGAGATTTTTGATAGCTTAAAGAATTCACTGTGAAGGCAATGAAGGATGGAAAAAGCAATGTTATACTGGACTAGGAGATTTTTTTCCCCTGATTTGTTAGCTTCCCTTCCTCTAAAAATTAGTAATGATATTTAAGCCACTTAGGAGGTAGTGTGATCTACTGAAGCATTCCACTTTAAGACAAAATGTCATACTGGAACTTAGAAATTCCAGTTTTACAACTCTCTTCATGGCTAGTAAATAGTATGAGGATAAGAGTGTCTAAAAATGTATTGTGGTGAAAGCGGTTAAGACAGGTTATAAGTTATATCTGTTAAAGTGCTGTGGAGGGAGTGAGAATAGCTGTAAAGATGACAGATTGAGTAAAGAAGAAACACAAGGTGGAAGAGAAATTATGCCAGGTTTGTGCTTTAGTAATTGTTGTGAAGCGGCTCTTGCGCTTTATGGACTTCCTTAAAAAATATGATTCTATTGGGCGAAAGTTTCATATGAAAAGAGCTTGTTTCTGTTTTGTTCAAATGTTAAACAGTGTTGAAATTGTGTAGTCCCTTGAAATAACTGAAGTTTAGGATTGGAGTTTAATATCATGTGAAACTTACTGAAGATGTTTGCATGTAGTCTGCTGGGGATTCATCAGTTTCAAGATGTTCTAACCTTATAAAAGAAATCATCTTATAAAAGAGATTTCTTCATGGCTTGTTGACTATTTCACAGTTGAGACTCTCCTTAAAATACACTTTCCAGGATCATTAGATCATTTATAGACCATGCTTTTCTTCACTGGGATCAGTGGGAGAAATCATGCTGTTCTATGGAACATTATCAATCCATTGGAAAAGGTTTTTGTAACTAGCAATAAAATGACTGTGGTTTAAAACAAGGGAGACAATCTGAACATGAATTGTTCTCTCTGTCCTGGAAAATGAAAATAGAGTGAATGAGCAAAAATTTTTTTGGGAAATTGAGAGGATAACTCAATAACTTAAAATTGTGATTACACGGAATGATTCAATATCACTTCCTGATCCCCATGTAGATTTTTTACACCTTTGTTTTGCATGTATTGTGTTTCAATGGCAAACAAAGAACAGTTCTGTCATTTTTGATCTTGAAACCTTTTTACCTTTAGAGAGAAACAAAGCACTCTGTTCAACACCGTGACGTGTTGTGTTATGTGTTTATTTTTAAAGTTCTTCCATAAGGCAGTGATTGACTATGGGTTTCACAAAAGGCTCTCTTTCTTCAAGAAAACTTGTCATTTAACATATTTTTTCTTAATCATTTACAGGCTTTCAGGATGCACTTTGCTGCACAGTTGCACAAGGACTTAAACTTTTGCAGTTCTCTGAAGACAACCACATTAATTTTGTCAAAGTATTATTAGCCAAAAGTATTATTAGGCAAATGCTCAATAGTATGTACATCATTTTTTACTCTTTGTGGCTATGGAAGTTAACCCAAATACTTGTGAAATCTTCTGTGTCTTGCCTTTTTCTTCTGATGAATGACCTGTCCTCACATGATGTTTTGACTAATTTTGTTTGACGTTAGTTAGAAGATAAACCCAAAAAGTCAATATTTTCCTTGTATTTAGAGTCTTTAAACACGAAGATTAGTTTAATAAAGTCTAAGATCTAATGATTTTGTATGTTGCTATTTCACTGCTGTAGTTTGTGGCTGGAGCAAATGTGATTGTGTTTGTGGTCTGTAATTATGTGACCTAAACCTTTTAAATGGAAAGAATGCCAAAAAAGAGACATTGGGATCATAACTTTGAAGAGAGCATGGGGAGATTTCTTTTTTTTTTTTTGACTCAAGTCTAAATTTTTAAGTGAACTCTAAATCTTTTCTCAGTTTTTGAAGTAAAAGTATATCTGGCAATGCCTGCAGAGAGATCCAGGGTACATTAATCCAGGCGGTTCAGCAAATCTCACACTTTATCCTCTGTGTTCACAATAACTGCGTTTTTGTGGTCTTAACATTTGTTGCCTGTATTGTTACATCTGCCTTTTTTTTTTTTTTTTTTCTGTGCAAGGAAAGAGACAGAAAAGAGAGGTTCCCTCTGTGCACCTGCCTCTGTAATATCATCAGGCTGCGTCTTTTAGACAAACTCACAATACTAGCATTGTTTTGAATTTTTCTCTCTTTTAGGCCAGGCAGGGCTAGTAACAATTGTCCTGTAGGAAAGTGCTATAAGTCTCAGGTGTGCTTAATGGTTTAAACATGAACTGAAACTCTCTGGGCAAACATTTTTGGTTGACTGGAATAGAAAACGAGGGATGATAATCCAAGTGGTTATGCATGTTCTTTGCATTTGTAGACAGACCTTTGGTCATCCCAGGGCTACTTCTAATTTAAGCACGTGAATGAAAAGAGAGAGATGTTAACAGAAACAAACAAAACTCTGCCTTAAAACCTGCTTGTAGGCACCATGACACTGCACAGGTCATGTCCTTCTACCTGAGTGCCCAATGTACTTGCCACTGCTACCACTGGAGTGGCTACACTTATCCCTGGACCAGGGTACATATCGCTGCTTAGTCATTATGGTTGAGCCTGTGTCCCTGCCAGGAGATGGCAGGGACTCATACTCAATTCCTGTGATTAAGATGGGTAAGTGTCTCAGTGAAACTCCAGGGCAAGTATATAATGTACAGAAAAAGCAAGTTAGTAGCATTAATCATACTTAAAGGGCATGAAATCAAGAGGAAAGACATGACAATGTTGAGATGAGAAACTGTTGTAGCAGCAGATAAATACTTGCAGCTAGTCTTCTAATGGACATGTCAGAAAGACTACATGGTGACTTTCTCTGCATACAACCTCTGTACTTTCCAAGTTTCACATCTTATGCTTCACAGTTGTACCACATGTAACACTGTAGTGCCTGTGTTAGTCTACCATGTACAGAGTTGTTGGAGATTTATTTTTATTTGCAGCCTGGCATATACATATTTGTAGATGTATTTTCAAGGGTTTTCCTGATTTCTCAAAACTGTTGATTCCAGTATGTATATGCAATATATATTTGTATTTGTTGGTTCTGATGACATTTTAAAAAACAGTATCTGGTGGGGTTTTGTTGCTTTTTTTTTCTTACTGCTTTATACTAAAAAATTATTAATGCTTCATTAATCAACTGTTCAAAGTGTGATTGCTCCTGAATAGCTCTCAAAAACTGGCTTTTTACTACTTACTTTCATTAGTGCTTAATTAACAGAGGAGATGAAAATTAAAATCTTTAGCCCTCTCAAGGATGAAATACTGCTTTTCAGAAGAGGGCTTCAGAACATGGTCTATTTTGCAAGTGAGTTGCAAAAATACTTCAAATTTGGACCAACATTTTCTTTATAGATTAGAAATACCACTGCTTTGTGCCAAGAGGAAGAGCAGTAAAATTGGGCCATCACTTCAATTTGTAATCTATAACTTTGCTGGATGCAGAAACAACAGTAAATGCCTGAGAAAACCATTAGTTGATTTGAAAACAAGGATTGTCCAGTTAAAATCTTCTTCCCCCTGTGCCCAGTCCTCAGCTATTATATTACTCCTCTAACTCTCTCCTTGGTGTGACATGGTCTACAATGCAATGGATTAGATGCAATTGTGGTGCAGAAGAAGCTTGTGAGTGATACAGTTTCCTGAGCATCTCGCTTTCTCAGTTACCATTTGTTGGTTAATTAGCTCAAGAGTCAGACTTTGTGTGACAAATTTACTTGCCTTAAATAACTGACATTATATGACAGTATCTCAGGGTTCAACATGTCATCTGATTTTCTGTGATAGAATTAAAGGAATTTGTGGGAAAAACAAGGATTTAAGGTAAATGTCTTATGGAGAAACTGGTGGTCACACTCTTAGTGATTTAAAAGGATCAGAATTTGATTTCCTACTTCAGGGTGCTTGATTATTTTAGTGCCTGATCCAAATTTAGTCACTACACTGAAATTGTAAGTTGTGGTTGTGCTTATCCAACTAAGTGATTGTCATGGCCATAGTTGCTTACAAAAAATATATGGTCTTAATGTTCCATGGAAACAACAAATGTTATGGATTGAGGTGAAATGCAACTATCAACAATAATGGAAGAGTTACCTATGATGAATCTAGGGTATAGAGACAGAACTATTTCCATACATTTTTAAAACTTGAAAAGAAGGGTATTTTTATAAAGGATGTATAAACAAGGTGGACATGTGGACTGTTGGAAACAGGTACTATTTTAGATTTGAGAAGGGAATAGGAGAACAGCTTGGAAATCACTTTGAATTTTAGATCCTTGAGTTACCCAAGGAATGAATTAACATTTGAGATCAGCATCTGGTGTCTAACTTGCTTAATATGTTTATTAGCCTTTGAAAGAAGAGATCTACTTATAATATGTGGTTTAAAAGTACAAGAACACAACTAAGAAATTCTATACACTGATGCTGGAGTTTGTACGTAAATTCTAAGGTGTCAACCTATTGTGGAAATAACAAGTTAAAAATGTTTCCTGATTGTTCTTCAGCAAAAAAGAACTTTGATTAACCTCTGATGCAACATACATGTATGTTTTTCTTGGAATCCTTGTGTTCATACAGCATCACCATAACAGCTGAAATCCCTGTAGATCACTAAACACGGTTAAAATGAGGTAAAATGTATATACTAGTTAGTCACACAGGTTTTTATCCCATAAATGGAGTTTTCGTTATCCTGGTTGATTACTTCATTGATATACCACAGTCTTTTTAACATGAATAATATCTGTAAATATTAGGGAACAGAATATTTATTCCACTGTTCTCATAGTTGCTTGTTAGTATGTAATTGTTTAGTTTAATGAAGGAAACTGTAAGTACTGCATCTAAAAATGTTACCAGACATTAGAATATGCATGTGTGTTTAGGACTGATTTTTTTTTTTTTGTATTCTTGATCCAGAAATTTGAGTTGAAATAAGTATTTAGGTTTCAAATACATGAACACTTTGCCTGTGGGTGAAAATTCGGGAGTGTTCTTTAATGTGGCTTATTAGTGTATTTTATGACAATGCATTTTATATTTTTCTACTCCTTTGTAAGTGTGTACATAAATATATTGTTTTCCCCTTCACAATAGTATTCTAAGGATTGCCTTGGCAAGTGCTCTACTGTGATGCTAATAGTTAAAGATTTTTTTTGGTCCTGCTCTAGTTCCCATTATTCAGTATTCTATTGTTTTATACATGTTTAGGAAAGAATGTCTGTGAAAAACTCTAAGGTATCAGACTATTGTAAAATTTACAATAAGCATACAATAGCCAGACTGGAAATAACTCCAGCAGTTTTTAGAAGGAAATTGAAGATAACACTTTAACTTACTAAAAAAATCGGAACTGGATAGGGCCTCAGATAGCCGAATCTGTAGGTGTTTAACTTTCTTGAAATCTGTGATGATTAGATGCGAAAACATCTTTAAAGATTTAGCTCAAAATTTGGATGAGCTGATTCTCCAAAGTTAACCTGGTGCACCTGGTGCATGCATTAGCTGTATGTATGAGCATATCCTCTCCCTGTAGTTCTGGCAGGCAGGCATTTTTATTGCAAGCAAGAAGAAATACCCAGGCAAGGGTAATTTTTGAGAGAGGTGAAAACAGATTGGAGACGTGGACTGACAAGAACTTCATGAAGTTCAACAGGGACAAGTGCCAAGCCCTGCACCCAGGGAGGACCAAGGCCATGCACCAGTACATGCTGGAGGTGCTTGAGCTGAAAAGCTCCTTTGTAGAAAAGAACCTGGAGGCCCTGGTGGACACCAAGTGGAACATAGATTGCAATGCACTGCTGTTGCAAAGATGGCTGGTGGCATCCTGGGCTGCTGGCAGGTCAAGGGAAGTGATCTTTCTCCTCTGCTTACTGCTGGTGAGTCCACACCTGGAGCACTGGGTCCTGTTCTAGGTTTCTCCAGTATGCCCATGTCTCTCATACTGGGAGAGTCCAGGGAAGGGCCATGAAGATGATTAAGGGACTGGAGCATCTCACATATGAGTAAAGTCTGAGAAAGCTGGGACTATTCAGCTTGGAGAAGAGAAGGTTCCGGGGGAATTTTGTTAATGTATATGAATACCTGAAGGCAGGGTCCAAGGAGGACAGAGCCACTGTCTTTTCAGTGGGTGCCCAGAAGCAACAGTCACAAACTGAAAAACATCAGGAAACACTTTTTCACTGTAAGGATGACCAAGCTCAGGGATGTTGTGGAATCTCCATCCTTGGAGAGATTCCAAAGCCATCTGGAAATAGTCTTGGGCAGGCAGCTCTAGGTAGCCTTTCTTGAGTGAGGTTTGGAGCAGATGACCTGCAGAGGCCCCTTCCAGCCTCAAGCCTTCTGTGATTTTGTGAAAAATCATGTAGAATCCATTATATGTTTGTTGAGAGACTTGCTGCCTCTTTACAGATTCCCCATCAGTAACCCATAGTAATGCTGCTATGGATCAAACGGTCCTTTTGACCTTCCTGTGTGATTTTTCTTTTTGGAAAATTTTATGATTTAAAGCTGCATAGCTGTTGGAAATGATTGACATGCATAAAGCAACCATGTGTCATGGTTGCAGAAGAAACAAGTGTTTTTGAAGTCACTGGAGATCAGATGATGTAGCGCTCTTGGGCTAGCTCTTTCTCACTTTAAATGACTTGAACATATTTTTCTGTACTTAATTGATACTGGGAGGTTTTATGAGAAATTTAATCAGTCAGGCTTTGCCAGTTTTCAAAAACAACCCTATGGAACAATATTTATGTGATACTAAACCACTAGGAGTTACCACAAAGGCTAATTAAAGCAGAATTATTTGCTAGTTTAAAGCTATATTACATTTTTATATTTCAGTCATGTCTGAGTAAATAAATATATGTATAGAGGAACATGAAAACAACAACCTATGTATATGTGTTTATATTCTACATATTTAACTTGTGCAGTGTATCATGAACCAGAGTTAATTTGATGTCTGAATTTTTTTGTAAATAAGGGATGAAGTATACGCACCAAACAGGATCACAGGTAATTAAACAGGTACTGCTTAGCTTGTTTATCTGCAGTGTCAGAAATAGTTCCATATCAGCTGATGAAGGATGAAATATGGTTCATTATGTATGTTTGTTTCAACCAAACACTTTAAAATACAAGATTAATTTTTACATAGTTCAGTAGTATTAACACTCTTATTATGGAATTGGAGTACAAATTTTGCAAACGATGACAAGGGGCAAATGGAATTTATTGCATTTAAAGTATGACTTCCAATCCTCAGGATTTTTTGCATTATTTCACATGAAGGGATGTTTTTATGAACCTTGAGATGGAGCAATAGGAAGACCAATGTCTGCACTGTGGACAAGTGTAGAAATGGTGATGGATGGTCTGGTGAGATGTATTTGGCTTTCTGGCTTTCTATAAATGCCAAATACCAAATAATTCCTTTCCTCACCCTGTAGATGTGTCGTTTAGTAAACCGTATATTCCTGTCAAGCTTTCTCATTTTGCAGCAGACTAAAAGCTTGGTATAAGATGAAGACAAGTAAGCTTATTCTTAAATATCTTCCCACCATCAATAACAGAGGTGTAAAAATAATATAAGTAAAAAGCTGCCTGTAATATATTTTTGTTTGTGTGGTGTTTTAAGCAAAACAATCAACAAACAAAACTATGTTGCTATGAGAGATTGCTCAGGTAAGGGTTGGTGTCTGTATGCTTATAAATCCAAAAAGCTTTTGAACTCTTCACTGCGCAGAGGAATGCAGTTTCAAATGGAAAATCTGGTAAGTTTTACATTACGAGTGCAAAGATGGTGAATTCAAAAATAATTCATTATGACTTACTGGGCAATTATGGGATTTATCTCTATTTTTTTTTTTTTCCCGAACACATGCTAATATCCTGTTTGGATTTATTTTCTTGGAAACACTATAAGTAAGAAAAGGATGCACTACATGTAGTGCTTGTATATTGAAGTCTGTATGAATAATGTATGCTAGCTTGAAAACAGTATTGATGCTGATATAATCACCCTAATGCTCCGTATGTTTTTGATGTTTTAAGGAATGACACAACAAGTGTTTCTCAAATATTCACATTTGAAGTGAGGAGGAGTGAACTGCAGAAAACATGGGAAATATCTTATTAATCACAGAACCTTAGGTAGTCTTGAACTGGTTTCTTTATCTAACTTGTCTTTTTGGTGACAGTGTTGCATGTCATGACTTCAGGGGGGAAGTCCTTTCATGAAATTGTTTAAATTCAACCTGTGTTTAAGCAGAAGAAACTCCAAAGATTACAGCTGGTGTTATGCCCTGCTTATCCCAAGGTTTGATGTCTATTTGCTGACTTTGTCGCAGCAGTAGTTCAAGTCATTTACAGGAGACAGCTGTGCGGATCAGGATCAGATACCTGTTAAACATAAATCTGTGCCAGGGTGTCACGGAAAAATTAATAGTAGCAAATACTGATTTATGACTTATTAGTGTCAAGTTGATATTTCCATGAAGTTTTACAGGTTTGATCTCTGTAAAAAATACATTCTTGCCATTTGAAAATGTGGTAAATTGACACTGGCCAGCAGTTAAGCCCTCATTCAGTCACTTGCTCACTCTTTTACAGCAGGATGAGAAAAAGCAAGACAAACTTTTTCATCAAGAAAAAGACAGTTCAGTAAATCAAAAAACCCAGACAAACTCCAACAAACCAAATGATGCAAAGGCAGTCAATCAATATCTCCCATTGGCAGACCGATGCCCAACCAGTCTCTGAGTAAAGACAACCTTGGAGAAACTGGCCTCTGCTAGTTTTATAGCTGAGCATTATGTTATATGGTATGGAACATCTCTCTGGTTAATTTGAATCAGCTGTCCTCGCTGCATTAAATAAAACCTATATAGGAGGTTTAAAAGGATCCAACAGAAAAAGCAACAGAGCAAACTAAAGGTATTTGCAAGTACAAGGAATATCTAAACCACGCAAAACCTCCATACTGATGCTTCTCTCAACTCAGTCTTCAAATAATTCTGTCCTTTGTTTTCCTGCATCACTTATAGTCCATTCACCATCTAAGGTCAGTGTTTTGCTTTGCCATTTTATTTTTTTTTCCTCCCCCTTATTTTCGGTGAGGTAGGATTTCGGACCTGGATGATGAAATAGCCTTTCAGTGGATATCATCTAGGACACTGTTCTCAGTGGTTTTGTGTTGTTTTTTCTTCCTTCTCTTGTGCAATTGTTTTTGAGAGTTATTAATGTCTGTCTTTGCCCATCTGTGTGTAGGCAAAGTTGTTTTAGCATGTGTTCTCAGGATTAAAAGTATTTGCAAAGTCTTTCTTAAGAAATCTCTGCTCCTCAAAAAGACATTACTGTACAAACATGCTAACTGGAGCATGCCAGTTACAGTATGTCACCCAAGTAGTAGTAGTCCCTTAAGGATTCCTTGAATTGATTGCTTCTGATGACAGGAAGATAATAGGAGCTCTCTGTTTTTAAGGAGAAAATTTATTCAAGCTTCCTAAATACTAAATGTAATATTTGTGTTCTATCTTAATATCTATTTATAAATTAGAGGAGTCAGTGTTTAATTAGAATGTATAAACACATTAACATGTCTGTGTTTTGTTGGAACTGTTCTGCTTTTTTGGTAAGTAGGGAATGAGTGATAGGCCATGTACTGGAGCATTTAATCCACTCATACTGCATTTTGTACATTTTGCCCCTCGTTGTGTTGTGATGTGAATGGATAACATGATCTCTTTCTCATTCATTTTATTCTTCCTATAGTGTTTTGCTTCAGTGTGAGATCTTCTCTATCTCATTTCCATCAGATTATATCCTGTCAGTTAAATCAAAAGTGACTTATCTTTAGTGAGATTTTAATAACATGGTCTGGTCCCAAACAGAACGTATTTGAAGAAAATACTGTAAGCTGTGTTTTCCACTAGACTTGCACACATCTCCACATCCATTTTCTCACACAACAGTTATAGCATTAGCTTAGCAGGTGATGAGCAGTAACTTGTATTTTTTTGTGTTTTTCCACTAGGGAAGAGTTGGTGGATGAAAATAATTATATTCCTGTTGGTAAGGAATTTGATGCATGGGTAGTTTTGTCCTATATTTCCTCTCCTTGATAAAGCTTAATTTCCAGCAGCTGTTTTATGCATTGAGTGATACTGTATAATTTTAACCATGTAGTAGATGTGTGGGATTTTTTTGGGGGGGTACAATCAACACAGGTGTCATAGAATATCTTGCTCCCAGTATCTGCTGGCAGTGTTTTCCTGTTGGTGATATTTAGCTTATCCATGTGGCGTGAAACATGAGGCTTTACGGGGTAAAAGAGAGCCATTACCACTGCTGTTACAGCCTCTGGCAGTTTTGTTAATCCAAACTCTGGGTTCCTTTGACTTTTAGCACAAATTCCTGAAAACTGAAAATTTTCAGCTTTCTTACAGTGTGCCAGATTTTGCTTCCTAAAACAAAGAGTGCATTTTGGCCTTAGTTTTTTCTGAATCAAAACAGATGCAAATTTGTTTGAGAAACAAAGGGAAACAATTTTCTATTATTTTTAGTTCAGGAGGTGAACCAAAATCCAAATTTATTTTTTTGCTCTTGGCCATATATGTTGAAAAATAGTAAAAAAATATACTGTCTTTCTTCCCTTCCTCTCTACACCTTATAATTTGGGATTTCTATACTTTTTTACTAAGACCAGAAGATGTTCATCACAAAAGTGATAGCTTCGAAAGGAGGCACTCTGGAAGAGTGGGAATTGACTTCAGTAAAAGGCCACAGGGCTCTGAATTGGTATTTTTGGTAATAATGTAAGAACTGACGGTTATATTCTCCTTATGTTCCGTTCCCTCTGTAAGTGTTCATTGGGTTTGACTTGAATATAGGATGAGGGATTGGATAATATTTTTTCCTTCTTGTACGACTGACTTCTAAAAACCTGGTGGGAAGAATTCAACCTGCTGACATATCTTTTGAAAAGTTGAAATGTTTTAAATAGAAAATGTCAAAAATGAAACATTTGGACTTTTCAGACTGAAATGCCCTATTTTGAAAATGTTGCTGTAAAATGTGTCAATATTGTCAAATTCCCTTTTTCATTAAGGCTAAGCGACTTTGCCAAATTTGACTTGCATATGCCATTACTTTTTCTTTGAGACAGAGCATCTGATTAAATTATTGTTCCCTCATGTGTTCTTTGAGCTTTAAAGGAAAAGTCTGTCGGGTTTTTCTACAATTATATGCCATTTATGATTTCATTTGGTCTCTCTTATTTTCACAATTAAGAAGTATTTGCAATTGTACCCTATATTTATGCATATATAATTTTAGCCTATACCAATTGTATTACGACTGAAATTAAAGCATTGATAAAGAACTAGTAAAAACTATTAGACTAGACAAAGCCTAAGGAACCTAGATTGTTTGAATTCTTGAAACAATTTGTTTCTGAAATCTTTGTGCAACAATTTCACAGCTGCCATGACTTTGTTCATTTTAAAACCAAACTTTTACCTAAGAATGTGAGGTGATGTCAGACACCATTCTCCAAGGAAGATATCTTGGGGAAGTTGGTGATCAGACAGCATATTGATGATGTTACTGCTGTTGAGGTAAGATGCTAAGAAATTTAAGCTCTTCTATAACTGATGATATAATAAAGTTTACTCTTTTTTTCTGACATGTTGCTATTATATGCAGCTCTGCTACTTACAATTTGCTTTGAATTGATCATTTAGGTATTTAAAATGTTTCCCTCCAAGTAATTCAACTTAATATGTTTTTCTTCTCAAAAAAAAGAAAATAAAAGATTTTTCTTTGCGAATATTCTTTTAGAATATATCTGTAGCTTCCATTTTAACATAAAAAAATAAATCTGTTAAATGGAGTAATGTATATCAATATGATAATGCCTGTGTTCTTTTATTATGAGAAGCACAGAAGAGACCTCTAAAGACCACGGAAATCAAGGAAATATAGAAAATTTCCTACTTGAAAAGGTATATTTCTGGTCAGGGAAAGTATATGTATGTTAACAACTGGCACAGTGTGAAGAGTGGAGCATTGGAGTAGTGTAGGCACAAAGCAAACACATACCTAAAAAGAGAATTTACTGTGCACTTTCTCAGGTAGACTCACTTGGTGTCCCAGCGACAGAGAGCTGCCAAGTGTTAAATGAAGGGAGAGTAAAAATTTCTTCCTTGGCATGTTGCATCAATTCTAGCAGTGATAATTCTATTTGTAGAGAGATTTTAGAAGTCAGAGATTTAATGTGTAAATGCTAATAATATACTGAAGGGCTATAGGTCTTTGAGAGGTCTGAGCACAGTGTAATTGTGAATTGAATTTAGTACGGGTACCTCTTTGAGTAATAAATGATCATCTATTATTTATTGGAATATAGCTTTTGTGCATCGTTTTGTGGGAAGATAGATTTTTTTTTCTTTCTTTCTTTTTTTAATATATATATTGATGTTAGCAATTGATAAGCAAGTTGAAATACAAGTTATTTTAAGTAGCTATTTTAAATCTTGTCAATTGTTTTTCACTTGAGTTCTGCTGCCCTCCATTCACCTGGATTGCCTGCAAGATTGCTGTTCATTACTTTTCTGCAGGTAATGCCAGATTGAAGAAGCTTTCCTAAATGTCTGTCCTGTTATAATTGTCTGTTCCATTCTGAGCCCACTTGAATGAATATAAAATTCTCTGGCTCAGCCCCAGTCTCAGAAGTTACTTGCAGCTTCCAGCAATTCAGCTGGAGCTGATGGATCCCTGCAGCACACCACTTCTTCCTCTGTCACTTGTGAAACATCCTGCAAGATGGCAAGAGTTTTTATTTGCTCTGAGCACTGAGCTTGATGGGTATAAGTTTCTATACATGCTGAGGACAATCCCTGTTCCATAATGTGATTGCCTACCACCTGGTTTCCTGTACAGATAGTTCACCAATTTCATTAACTTGGAAGATGTACAAAATGATGACTCTTTTGTCCATGCAGCTGTATTTCCTCCCAAAGGAAACCAGCTTATATAAAATGTGCACTTATGCCCCGTCTCACATACATTTAGGAGGTGCAAAGGATGTACTCAGGAATGAAGATGGTGAGTGCATAAGTGGTACAGCTGCCATTAATATTATATATACATCTGCCTGCCTCCTTGCTAACTACTTCTCCACTGTTAAATAATTCTTTTTCTCTTATGATTTCAATGATCTCTACTGAATACTTCTGTCAGAAAGGAAACAGATTAACAGGACATTCATGATGCTTGTCTCTGTGGAGCTGTATTGTACAGAAGAATCAGTTCATTTTGCCAAATTTTAGAAATTTTTATACAATCTGAACAGTTTCAAAGTAACATGTTTGGCTGCTTTAGGTTCTTCACAAGTTACATACATGTGTGGTTAAGCTGACAAAAACATAATTTTGAAAGAGTTTTCTTTTTAAACCAGGAAATGATGAAGTCATTGTAATTATTTACATATTATTGGAAAAGTGTGAGAAATATTCATTGTCTTTCTTTTCTTCATATTGAAATTGATAATTTAATCGTGAAGTTTGAAGTTGAAGTCATTCAGTATTTTTTACTTTAGTTGTAAAATTTGCCATTTAGTACTGTTTTAATTGTAAGAGCATGAAACATTGTAGTATGCTGATTGTAGGAAAAAAAAAACCTTCTAAATTAAGCCTTTTTACATACTCTATTTGTCAATACAAAAGGTTGTGAGAATTGGAATAGCAAAACCTGTGTCCAAATATTTTGTTGCATTTACTGTGTTTACTGCAATTAATGCCGTACTAGAATATAGTCTTTATGTACTGAACTAGAAATGAAAACCCCCCAAACTTTAGTCTTGTAAATGCCACAAATTCAAAGCGTTTTGTAACCTTGACTCAGATCTCCTATGTTTATACTTTATTTACGGTGTAAACACAAAGTTTTCACAAGTCATTTTTTTATTATAATTAGTGAAGTCATGCTTGTCTCTTTATGCCAGACGTTTGCCTTGGAGGGAAATTAGGGTATAAAAATGAAGGAACTTTGATGTGACATGCATCTTTCATTGATTAGCTTGAAAGAGAGATTTTTGTTGTGCTATGACAAAAGTAATTTGACTTAAAAATATGAACTCAGCGTGTCTTTTAAGTATCATTTTTGTGGTTGCTCTTCATGTAGGATGTAATCTCAGTCGCTCTTCAGTGCAGTTTAATAGGGTTGCATGATATAACTGACCACAGAATTATCCACCGAACGGAAAGCCAATGGAGGAGGTGTGGATTTCAGTAACCTTGAATTGTGTTTTTAGACCAGCAACTTGGCATAGGGCAGAAAGCAAGATATTTTCATGTTGCTTGTGTAGTTCTCTAGTGGTCAGTGTGTGCAAAATTAATTGCTACAAGGTCAAGAGACTCTCATCATGCAGGCCACCTTCCTTCTGAGGAAATATTTGTTTCTCTTATAGGCAATTTAAGATATTTTTTCCTCCTTTTTTATCATACCATTCCTTCTTTCTAACCTCAAACCTCCGCGCTGAGGTAAATATCTTTTCTAGTTAAAAATAACTCTGACCTCTAGGGTAAGGTAAGCAAGCAAGCAGACATCTAGTAAATATAAGGGCTTTTATATGAAATCATATGTATGCTGCCATTTATTTATTTTTTATTAATTCCCCCTCCTCCCCCCGCCCTGTGATAAGAAGGTCAGTGACATTTCTATATCAATTTCCATAGTAGTGAGAAAGGCGTGTTAATGAAAAGGAGAATTATTCACTCTTTGATAGAATCCCAGTTGATGTCAGAAAAGTGCAAGAAATACCCTCCTAACTACTCCATACTCAGTCTTCAATTGTGACAATAGGAGATGAGAGCTAGGATGAGCTTGTGTGCTTGTATGTGTTCTCTGGTCCTTTGTCCTTGTTCTTTTTCAGGATCTGCAGCCGTATTAGACATGTTAGAATGTGCATCCTTGCCCAGTCCTTTTAGTACTCACCATGCACGGTGCCTGAATTTGTCTAACCTGTCTTTAAAATTGCTGATATTGTCTGCCCCCTCAGCCTCCTGTGGACACAAAGCCTGCAAGTTCTCTGCTTTCTGACCAGAGAAGCACTTCTGTTTAGGTCTCTTTTTTTCCAGATGAAACTCCTACTGGTTTCCTCAAGTGGCCACCTCATTCTTGTATTGCAGGATTTGCTGAAAGGCTGCTTATCAGTTGCCTTTGCAACTTTATGAACTGCAATCCTACCCTCACTAGGGCTTCGTCCAGACTTAGGGGTCCCAATATTTATTTGTGTGTTTGTAGGATTTTTTTTTTGTTTTTTTTTTGGTTTTTTTTATATCTCTAAGCTCTGTGTGTATATCCTTCTCATCCAGCCATGCTCTGTTTTTGAATAGAACGTGTAGGTAGAGTCCAGCCTTATGGTGTTGGACGGTCTGGTGGTAACAGGGCTGCTGGTAATGAGTTTCAGGTATGATTTCTATAGTGTTACTAAAGTCTGCCACCTCAGTGAAACAACAATGTTATTTCCCACTTCTGTAGAAGTTTCCATATGAAAATCTGCAAATGTTTTTATAAATATTAATGAGTTCTACTTTACAGGAGCTTTATGAGGGTTGCAGTAAGAAAGAAAGAGAAGCATAATATGTTTCTAAAGGGGAAGACCTAAAATGTACTGTACTTTAAGTGATATTCTGCACTGCCTGGTTCTTTTTACATAAACTATTAAATCTGATTTTATTCCATTATAGGTTAAAATTGCTTCAATCAAGACATTGCTTTGGGATTTTAGTTTTTTTAACTGTGGTCTTTTGATTACACCCATTAAATCTGCAGAGTACAAGTGATTAAAATGTTATGTTCTGCGTATGTCCCCCAAGTATACAGAGTTTTTACTGCTTGTTAAAATGGGAAAGTGATGACATTATTATGAGGTAGTCTGTGTAACCTACTTAATATAAAATGATACTGAACAAATGGAATTTAAAAGTCAGAGAACACATAGATTCCTGTATTCTAATTTTTTTTTAGGCTTTCTTAATAATCCATGTGGTTTCAATTATGAATAGAATATTACTTATATTGTGGTTATTAAGGTACAATAACTCTAACATTTCCAGCTGATCATCCAAATGTTTTATTTCTTCTTTAAGCTTGTTTAAATGTTTGCCTAAAATTCAAGTTTTTTACACACTTAAATGTAATTCTCAAATTTAGCTGAAATTAATCTAAAAATATTTTTACTCTAGAATAATAATTCTGTATTTAGAGTATCTGCCATAGAATCATTCTTTTACACTCTCAAGACACTGGAAAATAAGAGGTTATGGGAAAAAGGAGCATATTCTGAAAAAACTGTTATTACAAACTATTATGTGAGTTCAGATTTTGTGAGAACAGGTTTCTCTCTAACTCTAGGAATGTTCACAATTGATGATGGGCAATACTGTATTGTTTTTTTCTTTGCATACCAGAGCCAACAGGAAGGGGTGATGAGGGAGGTACACAAAGATACCACTGCAATACTGTGATTCTAAATGATCCTGATAGTAAAATTATTTGCTGCTATTGAAAGACATTACCTATGCAAGCAGGGCATGTTTTGTCCAAAAGGCTTAGTAGTAATATCACAGTGCCTTGCAGTGCCTTTTACTTATATGTTGTTTTGGAACCCTTAAGTGGCATCTTGCCTTTCAAGTATGCACTTAAATTTCTGGTGACTGGTCCGTTTTAAGTTGGCTTCAAGGACAGGTGGAATGGTGTGTGCTTCTGCAGTATGAAACTGTTCATGAAGCAGAAAAAAGAGGTTATTTCAAGAAGAAATAGCCTTTTCTTAGGATGCATTGGTTTTCTGGCATTATGTTGCCCACATCTGCAGCATTGCAGATTTCTCTGGCTTACACACTGCAGTTTTATTTATAGATCTTCTCTGAATATTGCTTTTTTTTTTTTTCCTTGGTAGAGGAGGCTGAGGGGAGACATCATTGCCCTCTACAGCTCCCTGAAAGGAAACTGTAGAGAGGTGGGGGTTGGCCTCCTCTCCCAAGGGAATAACGACAGGACCAGAGGGAATGGTATGAAGCTGCAGCAAGGGGGATTTAGATTAGATATTAGGAAGAATTCCTTTACTGAGAGAGTGGTCAGGCCCTGGAACAGCCTGCCCAGGGAGGTGGTGGAGTCACCGTCCCTGCAGGTATTTAAGAAACGTGTAGACATGGCTCTTCAGGGCATGATCTAGTGCCCAAGATTATTGGTTTATGGTGGGGTGTTGGTGTGGGGTTGTGGGTGTGGGGTTTAGTTGGTGGGTGCTTTTTTTTGTGTGGTTTTTCTGGGTTTTATGTTGGGGTTTTTTTGTTGTTTGGTTGGTTGGTTTTTTTTTGGCTTGTGGGTGTGTTTTTCTGTTTGTTTGGGTGGGGTTTTTTTTAGTTTTTGTTTGATTGTTTTTGTTTTGTTTTTTTTTTAATGTGGTTGGACTTGATGATCTGAAAGGTCCCTTCCAACTACTAAGATTCTGTGGTTCTGTGAGTCTTTACGCATTTCAAGAAGAGCCTTTTTACCTGTGATTTCAGATCTTGGACTGCAATAAATGCAAACCACTTGCCTGTACTCTGGGTTATGAGAAAATATTTGTTTGTCACAGGCAATGCTAGAAGGAAAATTTGTGCTTAAATATATGATGAGGTGACCCTCACCATTTTGCAGAGGAAATCATTTGGGCTTGTGAGAGAAGAGGGATGGAAGAGGGCAGAAAGAAGTCAACTTAGTTTTAAGATATGTACTGCCTTTAAATTTCCCTACTGGCTCAGTGCATTAGTTGGCTTGTCACATCACATTTTCTGAAATTCTTTATATTATGTCACATAATATGACAGAGATAACCCTTGTGACAAATCACACAAGCCAGTGTGTCAATGGGGAAATAGGAAACTGACAGTTTGGACAGTTTTCTGAACAGTCCCATAAAAACACTCAATAGAATTCTGTGAAAATTAACTTTTTAGAAATCTAGACCTATGTTTTTTCTTGTTGAAAGCCTTCTCTTCAAAAAAACTTCAGAGTACTAACTTAAAAAAATTAAGAAAAATTATGAAAATAACTGACATAATAGAGACTCTGGCTGATACATGGGAAAAGATTAGACTGGGATGGTGGACAGGGGATCCAGCCTCAGCTTTCTATTCCGCCTTCACTGCACAGATGTCTGAGGTGCTCATTCTTCAATCCTGGCCTGCAGTTTTACAGTCTTAAAGCACAGCACTGGAAATCATACTGACTCATGAGTAGCTATATGAAGAAAGTCAGGTAGTATTTTGCTAGCCATACTAAAATAATTAGCTGTTAACTTGCCCTTACACAGAGGTGGACTGAATTAGCAGATCGTCCTTCCCATCTCTAACCCACTTTGACTTTTCCACTAAATAGTAAGGAAATGTTTAGTATCTCTTTTCTGTTGTAAGATGGTGATGTTTGTGTATTTGTACTCACTATTTGTATTCATTCATAGTTTTTCACCTTTTCCTTAGGTTTTCTATTTAGCAAGTGGCTCTATAACAGAAGGAAAAAAAGTGGTTTTGACAAAATGTCTTTGGGTCTTGGGTGGCACAACCCCATAGCTGTTATAAAAAGAGAAAGCTATTAGAAGTGAACTTTCACATTCTGAAAAACTTTTGCTCTATATTGTACCATATTGTACCTGATTTCTAGCTTGCTTTTTTTTTTTTTAGTGTGTGGTGTGTGCTTGCAAACTGACCAAAGTATGCTCAATCTGCATTCTCACTGAGATTACATGGACAGTCACAAATTTAGAAGTTTTGGGGGAACCTTTGTCCTGAAATCA
This sequence comes from Scolopax mira, assembly GCA_004320125.1. Classification (NCBI taxonomy): domain Eukaryota; kingdom Metazoa; phylum Chordata; class Aves; order Charadriiformes; family Scolopacidae; genus Scolopax; species Scolopax mira. The sequence goes on along the minus strand of BJBW01013171.1, from coordinate 49,940 downwards.
AAAGGAGGACTTATGGGTAACTGGAACTGGTAACAATTTATATATGTAATGGGATCTGTTTATCATTGTCAATTGTTCTTTCCAAACAACAACAGGAAAAAAACCAGCTTTAGTACAGCCGGTGCTAAAGTTAAGTTGTATGTACAAATATAAGACCTAGAACAACTGATATACCATTGCTCTCATTGGTTTCTTGTAGTTATAAAATTTAAAGGAAGTTGAGTGATTGATAAAGCTCTCAGGCTGTTTTAAAAATATGATCATGTTTCTCTCTGCTACAATTATTTCTGCCAGTTCGTGTTTTCTGTGTTCCTGGACAGCTAAAGCAGTAGCATTACTTAGAGAGATTTATGGGCAATTTGACAAACTCATGTGTGGGTGGCATATCCTCATTTATTTTCTATTGTTGTTTAAAATAAATGAAAGATATTGCAGTAGCTCCATCTCTCAAGACTGTGACTTATGTTCCCTAAAATAAAAATATTACAGGAGTTTAGGATGCTACTGTAACTGTGAATGCTACCCTAGTCTTCTAGAAGTTATGATCCCCAGGGTAGTATAGCGCTTCCATCAGTCCTGTTACAAAGCAATCATCTCTGGCAGAGGGGTGTAATGGACAGTCAGAAGGGCTATCTTCTTAAAATCTTGCAATAAAATCTTGCCAGTGTCTGTATGGAGTTCAGTTTAATTAGGTTTCTATGGATAAGCAAGAAGTTTGTTGCTGCTGTACTCTGTTGTTGTACTGAGGCCTGAGAAGATGAGTAGTGATAGTGTGTTTCTTTTTGTAGAACTTCTGTATGTGAATAAAGTCTGCATCCTTATTCTGCGCCAGAGGAGACAGAAGATGAGAGGGAGAGAGAAGTGATGCAGGATTCTTTCTGGAACTCGGTAAGAAAGACCTGACCACAAATGGAGTAATAAAATAGCTGTTTTGCAAGTAAATCTTATGTCTGTTTGGGTGTTGGGAATTTCAGTTTCATGCAGCATCAAATGGATGCTGGACGGACTTTCCTACAGCATGCTGTGCAGATCCAGTTCATGGAGAAGTTCCTCCTCTCTCACATACCCTTGTACCCTTAATTTTGTGCAACAGCTAGAATCATGCCTCTTCTGACAGGCTGGATGTTCTTTCTTCATAATGTCCCCCAGTGTGCCGCACGGGCTGCCGCAGGGCACTCTGTCAGACTCCCTTCCAGCAGCTACTCAAACTAAAGTACAGGTTTCTCCCAAGTTATAAGGACAAATAGAGCAGGCATGGTCTATTCAAGACTTTGAAGTTTTCTGCAAGATTCACAGTACAATCTTCTAGTTCATGTTGGCTACTGGTTTTCAAAATTATATTTTAACTAGGGTTATGTTGAAATTGCATGGGGAGGAGAGGCTATAATTCTAGAGAAAAGAGGGAAGTTACTAATTTTTTTCCCTCGATCATTCGTGAGTCGTCACTTGTGAACTTGAAAAGCCATAGTTAAGTATTTTGCCATGTCTACTCTAATGAATTTGATGACATGCAAAAAAATCTGATAGAAATAGCTCAGGGATTATCCTTCGATCAGATAACTACAAATATTGAGACAGAGATGTAGTTCTCTGTTCTCAAATTTATTTTCTGTGATGATAGAATCAATTGCATTTAATCATGCTGATTCTGAAATAGGAAAATAATTTGCTGGATGACTCTTGGTATTGCCATCAATATTTAAATGTTTCTAAGAATTTGTAAAATAAACTCCTGTTTTACACTTTCAGGAAATTTTCCTGCACTTACAGAAGACTATATAGGATGTTTTGTAGAGTTTTTTACTGACTTTTCTTTAGAAATATATTGCAATCTGTAATCCAAACCCAATCAAATTCTGCAGCTGTACAGAGGGGAAATTCAATAAGCTGTGTGTGCAACAGTCAATAAGAATTCAACATGTTTTGGGGAGTGAAGGATCATTTAGTGTAATCTCTTGTAGATCACAGGCTGTTAAACTTCAGTTATCTCTGTTTTGAGTGCAGCTTGACTAAAATATAGAAAAATCAGAATAAGATCCACTAACTTCCTTACTTCCTATAGCAATCCCATATAATCTTCCATAAGAGGAAGAAATAGTGTCTGAAATCACAATTTTCCCTGCATTCCTGTGGTTTGTTGTGTCACTTCTATAAAATGGCTGTGGCAGTGTGTCATACTTTCTCCAAAACAGATTAATCTTGGTTTTTGCTTGTTAATATTTATAAATTACTCTACATAAAAAGATTGCTTACAGTTGATTATGTGTGGTGCATGCATTGGTTAAGATAACTTCATTTTTCTTCATTTTCATTACCTGATGTTTAAAAGCACCATAAGCCATGATATACTTATGCAGCTGTTTTAGGAAAGCATGAAAATAAAGCATTTCTTCCTGGTGTTAACTGGAGATGTTTTAGGAGTTTCTATTACACAAGCTGCTTCTTGACCTCTTGTGTTTCCCTTTTGCAGTCGACCTGTTGGTGGACTTTACCTTCAGCTATATCTTTCATTCTTCCAAACCAATTTCAGTCTCTGCTAGCACCTGGCATTTGAAATTTATGACAATTCTGTACTCATTTTCAGCAGTGATTTTATATTCCCTCACTGTTTACTATTCTGTTGTACATAATGTGGAAATGTAGCTACACAGGAGTTTTTGAAGTTCATTGCTGTGCTGAATCAGTCTGAGTGGAATAATTATACAGTATTGTAGAGTATGATAAAATTGACTCAAGTGTGGAATGTCCATACAGTTTAACGATACACTATTATAATTAACACTTCCTGATCTGTTTTTCCTTATTTTTCTATATGGTTTTGTAGGATCTGTGGTTCAGTTAACTCCTCCAAAAAGTGAGGTTTTGCATATTAATCCCGGTTTGTTTTCAGTGCTCATTGCCTTTCCTATTTCATGACTGTTTTAATTTTTTTTACATATGTAGCTTTACCACTTGGCTTAGTAATAATGTGATAAACTGAATACTGTGTTGAATTTGCCCCCCCCCCCCCCCCCCCCCCCCCCCTTTGTTTTTTTTTAGCTTTGGACTGCGGCATTTTCTCTAGTGGGGATGCAGTGACAGAAAAGCATTAACAAATAGCTCCTACACATAAATGAGACCTTTTAGTGTATCTGCATACTTGTTTTACTGAAAACAAATATTACAAAACCAGTATGGTTTTTTTTTGTTGTATTACGTAATTCCATGAAAGCTTTGGGATCATATGAAGGATAATTGACTGACAAATTCATAGGAAGATCAATGGAAGCCTAACTAAAATCTTAATCCAGTTTTTGGGGCTTGAGATAAGGACTAGTTATCTAGTCCTTAAGGACTAGTTACTAGTTGAAAAGCATCTCAGTAAAGGAAGCCTATATATTTTTGGCTAATCATAGAATCACAGAATGGTTTGGGTTGGAAGGGTTAAAGATCATCAAGTTCCAACCCCCCTGCCATGGAGGGGCACAAGCAGCCTCCCACTAGAGTAACAAGCTCCAGCCTGGCCTTGAACACTTCCAGGGATGGGGCATNNTGGGGCATCCATGACTTCCCTGGACAACCTGTTCCAGTGCCTCACCACCCTCACTGTAAAGAATTTCTTTTTGGTATCTAATCTAAATCTCCCCTCTTCCAATTTAAAACCATTGCCCCTTGACCTGTTGCTACATTTCCTGACAAAGAGTCCCTCTCTGGCTCTTCTGTAGGCTCCCTTCAGATATCAATAAGCCTCTAGAAGATCTCCCCAGAGCCTTCTCTTCTCCAGGCTGAACAACCCCAGCTCTCTCAGCTGGTCTTCATAGGGGAGGTGCTTCATCCCTCTGATCGTCTTTGTGGCCCTCTGCTGGACCCGTTCCAACAGGTCCATGTCCTTCCATGTCGTTCCTGTGTTAAGGACTCCAAAGCTGGACACAGTACTCCAGGTGGAGTCTCAGGAGTGCAGAGTAGAGGCGTAGAATCACCTCCCGAGATCTGCTGGCCACACTTCTCTTGATGCAGCAGTATTTGAAGTACTTTTGTCATTTCTTAACATCTCTACAGTTGTCAGGAAGTGCAATTGGGAAAACTTAGTGTTTACATACTTGGTATTTTGTTTGTGTGCTCTGTGGTGTATACTCCTGATCTTCAAAATCCTCCAAATGAGGTGCTGTTAAGATCTCACATATGGTTGTGGGGTGGTTTTTTTTGTTTTTGTTTTTGGTTTTTTTTTTTTTTAACCTGGAAAGGCTAGACAATTGGGTGGAGAGGAACCTAATAGAGTTCAGCAAGGCCAAGCATAGGGTCCTGTGAATAGGGAGGAATAAGACCATGTGTGGGTTAGGGGTTGACCTGCTGGAAAGTACTTCTGCAGAGAGGGACCTGGGAGTCCTGGTGGACAAGTTGCCTGTAAGCCAGCAATGTGCCCTTTTGGCCAAGAAGGCAAATGGTCTCCTGGGATGCATTAAAAAGAGCATGACCAGCAGGTCCACGGAGGTCATCCTCCTCTTCTACTCTGCCCTGGTAAGGCCACATCTGGAGTCCAGTTCTGGGCTCCCCAATTCAAGAAAGACAATGAACTACGAAGGACTGTCCAGCAGAGGGCTATGAAGATGATCAAGGGAATGGAGCACCTTTCTTAGGAGGAAAGGTTGAGAGACCTGGCTCTGCTTAGCCTGAAGAAGACTGAGAGGGGATCTCACCAATGCTTATAAATGTCTAAAGGTGTTGTGTCAAGAGGATGGGGTCAGGCTCTTCTTAGTAGTCCACGGTGACAACCAAGGGGCAACGGACACAAGATAGAACACAGGAAATCCCATCTGAACATGAGTAAAAACTTTTTTTACTTTGAGGGTGCCGGAGCACTGGAACAGGCTGCCTGGCAAGCTGTGAAGTCGTCTTCTCTGGAGATATGAAAATCTACCTGGATGCATTCCTGTCCAATCTGCTTCAAGTGAACCTGCTTTGGCAGGGAAGTTGGACTAGTGATCTCCAAAGGTCCTTTCCAACACCTGCCATTCTATGATTCTCTAAAATATTAGCGTACTTCAAGTAAGAATATGCTGTTAAATATAAATTTTATTTAGAAAATATCTTTCTATTATTTCTTGCTCCCCCTCCCTTGTTTTAATGAAACCCTGGTTGACTTTTTTTTTTCAGGAATACTTTTACTGACTTTTACTTCTTTAAGTTTATTAAAAGGCCACAGGGTCTGACTGACTAAGCAGTTTATTCCCTATGTGGCTTGGTCTTTCTGCCTTCTGTTTATAATTCTCTGTTTTACATGTGCCTTACTTGCACTTGGCCAATTTGTGCTTTATTTCCCTTTTCACTTTGACAATTCTATTCATGTTGCTGGTTCATTCTCTTTTTAATGATCATGAATAATTGAATAGCCCTTGAGTTTATTTTCTGATTTCCATAAAAAAACTGAGAAAAAAATATGTTGCTGGTTTTAGTTTGATTTAACACAGTTACGTTTAAAGTCAAAATGCAAAAGCATTTTGTATGCGTTTTTCTGTTTATTCACTTGTATACCTGTTTGCCAAAGTGCAGAGAAGACTGACTTTCAAATATTGCATGACAGTTGAAGCTGGATATACCTGATCCCACTTGATTTTATATTGTTATGTTATTAAATGTCATGAAAATCTTGCACATAGGAAATTCTGTACAGATTTTTTTTCCATAAGGTTTGATTTTTCTCAAACTTTATTTTCAATAATTTCAAAATTTCTGGTAACTGTCACTAAATATACTGGGAAAATTCTGTCTGTGGACATCTATGGATCACAAATAGTAGAAAAAACACACCGATTATGTTTGTTTTTACCAAGTTATATTTCTTTCATTGTCCATTTTCTTGGACTTTATTGCAGTTATTGCAACAATGGAAAGTATCAGGAATGTCACTGCCAGCTGAGCATTTATTTGGCACAGATTGGTGAAATTAGTCACCAGAGGTGGCAGGAAAAAATGGCACTGTTGTGACATGTTTGAAGATTTTGAAACTTTTCAGTCAGTTTTTAAAAAAGCAAACAAACAAAAAAACCCTAACCAACCAACAACTGTGTGTAGCTTCATGAAATGGGGTTATGCAGAGTACTAAAATCTCAACGGGGTTTTCTCCTCCAAGTTTTTTTTTCTTCTGTGATTTGGGCTTGATAAGATATCCCCCTGTACCTATTTTTTGGCAAAGTTTGAGCGAAGTTTCCAGCACTTGTACTGGAGAGCTGTTCATTAAGTATAAGCTTTTATTTGTTTGTGGCAAACCATAATTGAGCACTGCAGCTCCAAAACCTGGACAGACTGGTGGTATTCTTTTATCTCTATTGAGAAGTGAACAAAGCGGAGTTAGAGTGATGATGTAGTAATAGATAAGTCTACACACGTGATTGGCAGTTCTCAGGCTTCTTGTATGGAGTATTTTCCTCCACAGGTTTATTTAATATTTTTGTTTCTAAAGCCTTGTCTAGCATCATACTGAAGACTTTGGAGCCATTTTCTGAAACATATAAAGACTTTGAGAGTCTAGGCACAAGAAGGCATATTCCTTGCACATTGCTTCTTATCTTTAACTGCTGGGTAATGCCTTTTTGCATGTAATCCTGTTCTTTTCAGGTTTTATCTCTTTTACGTATGCCTTTGCAGGACATTTCTCTCACATCTTCAAACTGCAGGTAACAAGGATGATAAAAGAGCTATATGGTATAAAGCTTAAAATTGTATAAAGCTTAAAAATAATCTCATTCTTGTAGAACTAAAAAAATTAACACCAGGAAAAACAGGAAAAGATTGGATTATAGGAAGACAATATAGATATGTTCCTTGAGGACCTATATCTTGGAGTTATGAAGTGACATTAAAATTTCAAGCTCTTCAGTTTTTCTTTTTTTGTTTTCAGATCTTTGTTACACTGCAACTTACTTTCTTTTGTCATTTCCTTTGCACAGCTTGAGCACCTGAGCTGTGTACTGGGCAACAAAGTCCAGTTAGGAATCTGGCACTAAATAAAGGCCTTGGCCATCCTCCCCCTGCCACGTGGCAGGACGTTCAAGTAAAAACATCTTTGTTGCGTTTCAAGTTCAGAATTTCTTTAGAAAGTTGATGATGTTTTAGGGTGGAAGAGGAAAATTTTCCTATATTTACAATTAAAAAAAAAAAAAGGAAAACCCCTACAAAATCAACTAGTTGCATGCTTTGGCTACTTTTTATTGCTTTGTTCTGATCATTTCTTTATTGTGTCCTTTGTTAACTAGAAATGATCCTTTATTGCAGATAATCATCTAAGGAAACACATTTTATGTGTGAGACAGGAGTGCAGTTGGGTTTTTTTTTGATAATGAAAGCAGTTTTAATCCTCTCCTCCCTTATCTTAGAAATCTGCCAAACAAGCCTTTTCATACTTGAACCAGCAACAAGAGAGAATTGCTGTGTAAAAGTGCATGATGGTGACATGTAATGTATTTCTCAAATCATAAAGCTGTCAGTTGGAAAGTGAAATTTCAAGAGTCTATAGTGGTAAAGGTGATAGCCTGTTAAAACCACTTTCTTATCAAGTTACTGTTGCTAAATTATTACAAAGATTCATTGCTGGAAAACTTAGTGACTAGTGAAATTTCAAAAAAATTATAGAAAGCTGGGAATAAAAAAAATCACGTTTCACTTTACCTTGAGCTCTGTATTTTTGTAATGATAGCTCATTTGGTATTACAGTGAAAACTGGTCTGGTTATTTAATATAGTTAATATTTACTGAGTATATGTAAGCATCAGCCAGTTAAATTGAGTGGTTTAGAGTCAACAACAACTGGTCATTCACTGTTTTTGATTCAAAATTAGATCAAGAGCAACAGGATAAGGAAAGAAGGAACACAAAGTCTCAGACACTGGGATTTAATTATACGCAGGAATTCATTACAGCCAAGCCAAACTGGTAGGCCTTGTTAATCTTCAGGGATCTGCGGTGGAAATGCTGATTTTATCAATGTAATTGTTATGGTCGTGTAGTAATGTTGTCATGGTAAAATACACTGCAGATTTACTTAAATACTCATGAGTGTGTTGAGTCAGGCTCTCACAAGAAAATGAGCATGGTTGAATTTTTTCTACTGACATTTTCAATAAATACTTATCTTTTATCTCTTTGTCAGTGAGACAGTCTCTGTGGGATGTTGTTGGTTTTCTACTTTCTTCAATGTTAAAAAAACCCACAATAAAACTAAAGGGATAAATTATGCTATCCTCCTTGTGCAAAAGAGAAGGAGGTTTGAAGAGATGCAGATATCATCTGTCCAGACACTTACAGTGTAGAAAGACCTAGTATTTTGTGGACAGGATGGTTGTTTTGTTTCTAAAGTTGGTAGGAAACATGCCTTTGAAAATGCTTGATCTGCTTGTTTACTTGGTTCATGGATATAGACTGTGCTGTGGAGTAACCTTGTTTTTTTACTGTGTGCATAAACATGGGATATTCACAGTACCTTGATTTTAAACTCCTACCACAGGTTCCTGGGTCAGGCAAAGGGTCTGGGCCCTTCGCAGTCAATGAAGACAATCTTCTCCAAACGCAAATCAGAGAATGTAAGTCAGCTCCTTCATAAAACTAACAACTGAACTGAGGAAGAGACTCTAATTATGGTAGGGTGGTGTGGTTTTTTCAGTGGTAATTTTACAATGCTCTATCTAAGTAATGAAAACTTTGATTATAAATTGCCTGAGAAAAATAAGAGAATCTTGTGGTTTTATTTACACTGTACAGCCTGGAAAAGTGCAATATTATTCTGATAATGGTTGCATTATTTGAAATTGTTCTTAGACTTATATTTTCTATATGCTATTCCAAGAATTACAGCAGAAAGCCTGCATTTCCTGTGATAGACTTTTTTTTGTGTGCCTAAGGAGTTATTTATACTGGGTATTTTTTAATATATTCTGTACTTTAAATAGTTGTGTGTAAGGAAAAGTAAAAAAGTTTCCTCTGGGAAATGCTGCTATTACAAAAAGCCTGGTTTAGAAGCTGTTTTTTCTCTGACACCCCCCTTAGACAGTATGAGCTGTACATATTGATATCTGTATCTGGCATGTCTAAATCAGAAGCTGGATCAGAACTGAGGCAGGTTATTTTAAAGTATTTCAGATCCTGATGAGCAAACAGATTTTATTGTCAATTTTCTCACCAATGTCAACATTATTTTATTGCTGGAGATCACTTTGTTTATTTTTGTACAGAATCTATTTCTACCCTCTATCACCTCTAAAAGTATTATTTGGACAAGGCAAACAATAATAAGAAAAAAGATATCTTAAAAACTTCTGTTGGTTTTGACAAAATAAAATTTCTCTGTTTGTGCTATGGGAAACTGAGGGTTTTATCCCATCACTTTCACTTGAACCCTCTTTGCTAAATCAACACACTCCATGACAAAAGGCTTGTTCTCAATGCTACCCGAATGTGAAGCTGATAAAATGCTTAAAGACAAATACAGGGCAAGACTGTTTATCTGAATCTGCAGCTTTAGTTCTAGGCTGTGTCTAGTAGCCTGAATAAATCTGGCTGCCTTGAAGGTAAATCTGTGCAGAGGCAAGCTGTTTCTGAGCACACAGAAACCACAGCTGGGAAGCTTGTTGATTTTCTTGATGACTATTGTGTTTGCTATCAGTCCTTGGGAAACTTCTCTGATGAAGTTAAATGCTGTGTATATTGCTCTAGTGATACTGCTTCACGTTCTTCTCTAAGAATTGTCTGGTCTTCAGTATCCAAACTGGCGTCAGGAGTGGAAGGGACAGATTTTTGTAATGTTTAATCTTGCCTTACCACTTGGTGGGGATGCTGGTGCGATGTCTGTGCGTGGGTGTCTGTGAGTGTGTGTGTAGAAGACACATCTGTGCTCTGACTATACCATTTCAGCAGCATAGTCCTAGCCAGTTTACCACAAGATAGCTGAAGGTTTGTGACGATCTGTGCTACTAAATTAATTGGAGTTTGGATGTGGGTACATAAGCACATATTCTGTGAGCTGTGTAGACAGACATACTGTGAAAGTGTCACAGGAGAGTTCACTGAGTATGGGGCTGCAGTCCTGGGTAGAAGGCGATGGGGAAGCAGGACAGAGAGAAGGGGTGGAATAGAGGAATAGGTATGAGAAGCAGGTTATGAAACAAAGCAAGAGTAAGACTATTTGGAAAACACAAAGGGAGGGAAAAAGAAATAACTGAAAGAATAAATGGTGCAGAATTCCCAATAAATTCTTGTTCATGTTAGAGAGATTTTGCTAACTTCTGTGAAGCACAGCCCTAGATTCTGAAGGGCTTGTGCTAACCTGCAGCCCGTTAGCTAAAGATAGTGCATAAGACCTAGAAAGACCTGTAGCTTGGGAAACAAACAACATACGCATTAGCTCCCCTCTCCTCCATGTGTTGTTATGCTATCTGCTAGTGTATTCCCAATAGATTTTTGCCTCTTTATTCTTGAGTTCAAGCTCTTGTATTTTTACATAAGCAGGTAATCTAAAAAGATCTATAAATATAGATTGGTTTGTGTAAGAAGTAAATCCTGAGTATGTGGTCAGGCAAGGAAGCTGTTTTTAGAGCTGATTTTGTTGCAAATACTGGAAGAGGGTAAGAAAAGAAAGGAAGGAGGAGGTGACAGGCACGGAAGGTTGACTTGGCTATATTATTTTAAAAAGGGGTTTTGCTCATCATCTCCTGTCAGGGTTTCCCTATAGCTATGTAAGCACAAAAGTTTCCAGTTAAAATATGGATTTCAAGCAGGTTACAATGCTTTAAATCAAATCACTCAGATGCAAATTAAAAGGAAAAGTTTTGTCATTTTATGTTCAAGGGGAAACCCTTCTCACTGAGCATCTGCGGGTGCCCAGTAGGGATCTAAACCATCTTCTGTAAACTTTCTTCCTATTTATCCACTTGATGACGTGGGAGTATGGAAAATAATCAATGTTCTTCATGGAGCTTTGGTTGCTGTGTGTTTTCCCCAGCTATTTCTCTGTGTAAGGAAAAGGCAGGAGTACTCAGTTCAGAAACAATACAAAATGCTCCTTTTCCAGTTTACCTGGAGGACATTTTGAGGTTCCAACTTTTATAATGAGAAGGAACCACCACTCCTACCAAAGAGATGGCTTACCACCATTGTGCTGAGGACCGGGTAAGAATGTGCCACATTCCCAGATTAGAGGGCAAGCTTGTTAATGTAAGTGGCATTCTTCCTCTCTAGGCAAAAACCCTGTTAGAATGTCAGTCAGATATGAGAGCCAACTTCTGTTGCTGGAGGAGATGTTCATTGCATGTATAGGGAAAGCTTTCCCAGATGTGTTCATAACTTCTGAACACTCAGTATGAGGGGGATCAGAAGCTGCTGAACTCTTATTGTGAGCATTCAAACAAAAATAGACAAGATTTGCACCCAGCTTCAGTAGGCTAGTGGTGCATGTAGGAAATGGAGATGTCTCTCTTGTAGTAGAACTTGCTCTCTCTGTTGCCTAGTCTCGATTACAGAAGAAGCGTGAGGGTCAGCCTGGGGGCAAATAATCAGGAATGGGGAATTGGTCTCAACAGCACATTAGAAGAATGTTTATCTTAATTTTTCAATGTGTTGTTTTGTGAAATAAGGACAAACTTGCACATAAACCTAAAAATAAATAAATCTCTCACCGCAAAAGACCAGAAGATCCTTCCCTCTACCCTTGCAAAGCTGCTGTATATTATACTAGACAGTGTTTATGTTCACAGACAGTACAGACTAAGTGCTAGAGAAATGTCAGTAAATAACTGAAACAATAATCAGTGAACTGCCTGAGAGAGTTCTTTCTCTTTTATTCTATATGTTTGAAGTGATTTTCATATAGGATAACTCTGTTTTAGCAGTGAAATATTTCACTGCCTCAGAAAATAGCTGTAAATGAAAAAACCTGTAGGCTGCTGAAAAAAATTCTGTTTGTGTAGAAGAAGAAGGGACATAGTTCAGTAAAATATTCAAGATATATTTTGTTACTGTGTTTTGTGAATGCACAAAATAGATCCCTTCAGAGATGGAGAATGAGATAAAGGGAAATCCGCAAAACTTATTATGCTGAAACCAGTGCTGTAAATGCATGCTTGAAAGGACAAGGGCTAGGTACTTGAGAAAGTCTGTGTGCATGCACACTTGTATGATGAAACAGTGGAGGCCAAATCTGGAGAGCTTTGGGTGACTGAAACTATATCAGTTTTTGATTCTCTTACGGTGTTATGTGTGTGAGAGGCATTTTGCAAGGGTGAGGATATTCTCAAATGTTGTGAGGTCTGGGCTGGGCTTCGTTGCTACTCATGGTGCTTACTTTTCTGAACAAGCAAGCATGACAGCCAGTATTTGAGAAATGGAAATATATCTTCCTCCTTGGTATTAAGTGCTCTGTTGATCTTGCTGCTCTTGGCTTGGGTTTTTCCCCAAAGCTTCTCTGGATTGTGTGGATTTAAAATTTGGAATAAATTAAATTCCTTATATTAAACAGATGGTTTTAAGAAGCCTGAAATACTAAAGACACTAATTTCTCCAGCATTTTGGTGAATTTTTTTTTTAAGACTTGAATTCAACAAACATTTATTATATGCAGTGCTTATTTATTATCAGCTTCATAATCCATATGCTTGAATCTCCCAACCAAAAGCCATAGCATCACTCAGAGTTATTCCCACCTTCGTCTGGAACACAATAATAATAATTTTTAAAACTTTTTTCTTAATTTGCCAAGGATAAAGTTTTGCTATTAAAGGATTACATGTAATAATGCATCAGTACTCCATACTTCCCTGTTTTGACATTCTTAGCATTACAAAAGTCAAGGGAGAGAGCCTGTGCAATGTATGCTTGCATAAGTGTAATTCATTTGTCTCTGAAAATATATATATTTGCCTTGGAATATGCATTTCTAAAGTTTGCATTTTGCTCTGGACCTGTTCTGTCTGTTTGCCTACAGACCTGTTCTCTCCCATTTATGCTTTGCATAGCTTACAGCTGTTATTATCTTATTTCTCTTGTGCTTCATGCCCTTGATGAAAATGTAGCATTTAAGGTTAAAAAGGGAGCTCTTTCTTGTTTCATTAGGATCTCTTTAGTTTGCCCTATTAAGGGGACTTTTGGCCTTCAGCTGACTTTCTCTTCTTTTCACAAAAGGCTTTTTTCCTGCCACAGCTGCCTTCTGTGGCCATTAGCTTCAGAACTGGAGTGAGGCACTTGGACATGCAGAGTGCCGTACTGCTCTCTGCCTCCCTCCTACTGCAGTGGGCCAGCAGCCCATCTCCCAGACTACCAGCAGTTAAGTTTGCCCTCGTTTGGCTTTTGCTAGTCTTGCTGTCTGCTCAGTTCAGTGGTTTGCCTATTCAATTAAACCCTATTCTTCATTGTCGTGCGTTACTATGTCTTAAGTATGATAAATCTTATGTTTTGAAGAAATCACAAAGAAAAACAGACCTCAAGCCTTGTACTCGTGAAATATGTCAGAATTGTATATGACAATCCTGACAAAATTGTTTAGGGAGGTAAAAGTATCAGTTGACCTGTCAGAAATGGTTTTTTGTAGGCTTTTGTTTTGGTTTGGTTTTTTTGTTGTTTGTATTTTTCCTCATTGCTACTAACCCAGAACTGACTCAGGCTGATGATATCCACATTGCTCCTTGCTGTGTGATTTGACAAATAAATGTATGACTCTTTCCAGTGCTAGCTGAGCTCAGCTGTGACTTTGTGTAGCCACAGTAAGCCTTGAAAAGCTCCAAGGATGGGGGTTTCCCAACCTGTATAGTAGACTTAAGTATGTGTGCGCTTATTTCTGAAGGAAGCATCAGAGAACAAATCACTTGGAATAGTAGGGCTGCAATACTTTCATAGACAGGAGGTTTATTGCTGCTACAGTAACTGGTGCTAACAGCTGTCATCTTTGCAGTGACACAGCACAGCTTCAATTCACGAGTGTTTTCCTGGGAGGAGCAAACTTGGTGATACTTCTGCAGTGGTTTAGAATGTGTGTAAAGGCTTTCCTTTTTTTAACATTCAGCTTTTTTGCAGTTAGTAGGATACTGATTATAGTACTTTTGTTCGCTTTTATCAGTGTTGCTCAGTCACTTGTCCTTCAAGCGGTGTAATTGTCCTGTAGGTTTGTGCTTCAAGCAGTAAAATCAGCATCTGTCTCATTAAACTCACAATTCCGTAGTCACTGGAGAGCACTGGGTAATCCTTGCAGCTAGCATCTTTGCAGAAACAAAGCAGCACTGTGTTTTGTTCAAATGAAATGTTGGTGCAGGAATCCAGCACCATATCTGGCTTCTGCATCGCATCGAAATTGGGAAGTCTAAGCATTCCTGCTACTGAAAACAAATGTACAAGCAAAACATGAGCACAGCTGAGGCAGATAGTACGAAATGAAAGTAGAAAATTTGTGTGCAAAATTGGTAACAAAAAACCCACAAATGCATTTAATTGTCCATTTGTTGCTGACAAATAACGTAAAGAGGTTTTTTTTACATTTTTATTTTTATGTCTAGAAGACCTAGTTGTGAACAAGGGCTCATTGCATTACTGTAACAATATGCTACAGAAGAAGGAATCATTGCCTGACCGCAGCAGTTACGAATGTGCAGACAGATGCAAACCCTGAAACTGATTGCAGCCCCCAGTGGGTATTTCCATGAGTATTTAAAGACTTGTGCAGCACAGCAAATACATTGGACACAGTTAAAGAGGGAGAGTCCAACCCAGAACTCATAGAATAACAAATCTCATCTTGCTTCCAGAAGATTTTGGTGTTTTGGTTGTTGTGGTTTGGTTTGTTTGGGGTTTTTGTGTTTTGGTTTTTTTGTTTGTTTGGGTTTTTTGGTTTTTGTTTCTTTGTTTGTTTTTTAGACCTGGCTGTCAAACAAAGTAGAAGTCAAACAAAGGTGTTTCATGAGTAGTAGAATTAACGTCCCTAGTTTTCCATAGATTAGTCCCTTACCCCCCCCCCCCCCCCCTTCTCTTTCTTGTCTCTACTGTGCTCCCCTACCCAGTATTTCTGGCTGAGGAGAAACTGCAGCCCATATGTGTAGTTACAAACTAACCACAAAGTGCTGCCTCCGGATTACATAAAGTCCTAAATTAAAAATTACTATTGAATGATCTACTCAACCACTTATTTTTATAATTAAACTTGTAAGAATTTAATTAATATGTTTAAGGCAGCTCCCTTCTGTCAAGCTCAATCGAATGTGGCTAATATATTCAAAAGTTAGAGGAAAGTGCAGAGCTGCATCATAAAGTCAACCTGAATGAGAGAATATTTTACAAAGCACTGTATGAGTGTCAGGGTGAAGTGTGCTCTAGTACACTAAAAGCACACAAGTGCAAGGTCTCTGGGAAATGAGAGGTCATTAGCAGTGCCGTATTCCACAAGGACTTGGTAGCCTCACAAAAGCACACCTGCAGGCATAGAGAGCAAAGTTGAAGTAAAGGAAAAGAAGCATCTGATCTCTGAAATGGAACTAAATTATCTTTTCAATTTATAAAAGACTGTAAACCGTCAACTGAGGGCAAATCCACCATATAGCAAACTGATTTTTCATACATGCAGGTTTGGATTAATGTTCTGTCAGACTGAACAGAATAGTTTGGTTTTTGACTAATATTTGCATTTTCTAAAGTAATTTTTAGTGTGTATTTGCCAATAACGGACAGAAGGAGCTGGGAGCTAAATAAACCAAACATTGCAGATACTTACTGTGATCATTGGAAAAAGAAAAAGTCAAAGTTTTACAGAAAGACGTGGCTGGGTGGGAGTAATGTAGAATATTTGTGGAAATTCCTTAAATCTGCCTGTTTCAGTTTGAAATACCCACAGTGTTTTTAGTTGTTGAACACATTGACTGCAATTGGTTATTTTCTTTCTGTAAACTTAAATGCATTTTGAAACACATGTAAAACAAGTATAAAGAAAACATGCACAAAGCATACATTTCATATCTAATAGGAAAAATGCAATCACGATTTTCACTTAAAAATAAGCTAGTGACATGCGTCGCCATGATCAGTGGTCTGATGCATCATTTTAGAAGTGTGGTGTGTTCCTCTAGCCATTTGTCTTTTGAGTAGCCACAAAAGGCTTGTAATAACCACACACTTACAAAGTAACAAAACAGCCAGACAGATGATCAGACTTTTAATGTAAAATAAGAAACAAACAGTGATCATTATGTAAACTCTTCCTTCACTTTGAGCCTAGGTCATGTGAACACTCTTGGGTTTCATGATTAAAATATTCTTGTAGTAGGAGAAAGCCAGAGTAACTTTTCTGTAAGTAATGGTTCCTGCATTTTACTTGAAATTGCTTAACTTGATTTCCAGCAAACAAAAACTCCCAAGCTCCCCTCAGCTCTCCCTAGCTGAGCTGCTTTTCTTTAAGAAGTGATATATAAGCCAAGGGTTTGTTTTCACAACAATTTTGAGTCATGCTGTTATGTTTATTTAACATACGGTTTATTCAAATCATCCCTCATCTGAATAAATACTCTGTGGTTCATTGTGGGCGTGAGTCAGGCTGCCAACAAGAAATTTCAACATCTAGCTTGTTTTGTGTCATTTTTGGCTTCTTTGTTCTATTCTTTTATTTTTCTAAATGTATCATACTCTGATTTCCTTGGCTTAGTTTTTGTTTCTCTGTTTTCTATTGTTATAATTCAAGCATTTTCTACTGTCTTTTTGAAAGCAGTGTAATCAATTCAGTATAGTATTAAAATAATTCACTGTATAATTAACTTCAGGTCTTTCAATACTTGCTTTTGATATGATGTAAAAAGTTATTTCCCTTATGAATTTCAATAAGTTAAAACTCTACACAGCTTAATGAAACTTTAATGAAACAGTGTTTTATCACCCTAGTAGTATTTTCTACCATCTTCAGTTTTGAAACAGGTGACAAATCAGTGAATGTAACTCTTGCCTTTCCTAAATATCTTTGTGGAATTTAAGGGATAAATACAGATTCCATCCAGCTGCTTTAATGGTTACTGGTTAATAATTGTTCCTTGTATAAACATGTGTGAGCAATACTCTTTTTTTTCGAGTTTTACTCACATTTTTTAAAAATTGGAACATATTTCCTTTAGAAAAAGCCATAATGTTGGAATTATATTACCACTTGCTCAATGTGTTCTTTTGTTGTTGATCTTGTTTCTTTTTTTCCTAAGTATCAAGTTCCTTTATCAAAACAAAGAAACAAAAAAAAACACCCTGAAACAAAATCCCAAACCAAAACAACAGAAAAACCCATCAGGAAGTAGATTAAGAGATAACATATGTGAAATGGCTGCAGGATTTCATTTTGTTTTCCGATATGTGATATGTTCCTTTCTTTCCATAACCCCATAATAATAGAAATATACTGGAGTCCCAGAAAGCAGTGAAGGGGAGGAATCAAATGAAAAGCTCCATAATACAAATCACAAAAAAGAAAAGTGACTTATATGAATTAACTGATTTGCTGGAGAGTTCTGAGTGACCTTAATTGTTAGCGGTTTTTTTTCTTTTTATAAAATGTTATTTCTAGAAGCTTGCTTTTTCTTCCTGAAGTTTTCTTCAGTGTTTTATCACAATTCAATTCATACCTGTTTTAACATTTAAAAAAAAAAAGCCATAAATTAAAAAAAAAAAAAAAGATAAAGGAAAAAAAAAGTGGTAAAGAACAAAGTGGAAGGAGAATATTTCAAGGTACTATAAAGCCCATAATTTTCAAGGTGGTTTTTGAAGTTGGCTGGAAAAGTTGTTCCCCCTTAGTCCCATACCTCCCTTTTTTTTAAAAATAAAATTAAATCTTGCATTGTCTGTAATTCTGAGCTTCTTCTATACAGCTACATTTTATAAGACAGTGGGTCCATTATTTTGGCATAGGAGCAGATTAATTTTTCCATTGCCAAAGGAGAGGTTCTTGCTTTCAGTTTTAATCCTCCATAATCCCCTCACCACCTTCGTGCAAAAGTGCACGGAATAATTTAGATATGTTTCTAGGCTCAGAGGGGCTGAAAGTGGATTTGGGATTTAATTTAATTTTTCATCACAACTTTGTTCTGAAAGTATGAATGGTAATTAATTGACTTGCGTAAGCCTAGTCAGTACTGCACTTTGAGGAAAGCCAGTCCTTTCTACAGAAGGTACTATTTAAAAAACTGTAGGCTACACAACTTCAATTTAAGGCTCATGATTTTTGAACATGATTGGCACTGAGTTTTGATATGTCAAACTGACAATTTCTCCAGTAATGGAATAGAAGTAAAGTTAGACCAAAAGCATATCCAATATACACTAGATTCTTCAGGAAAACTTGTTGTTCCTCTGGCAGTGATATCCTCTTTTTAGTCAAAGCTAGAAGATAAGTAACAGTGTGACATTTACCCCATCAGTTGGTTTTTTTTTTATTTTTATTTAAAGATTTGATCTTACATTACTTACTAAGTGTATTTCGGCTACCACTGATGTGGAGAAAGTGGAATAGCTTGGTGACTGTTATGACATCAACAACAAAGAAAGGAAATGGTCAGGGTATGCATAAAGGGGGAGGGAGTTTTCAGAGGAGATAACTAAATATTAAGCAGTGCATGTGTGGGAAATGGGGATGAGAAGGTAGTTTGGAGTGCACAGTTCAAACGAACTGTTGTAGGAGCTCATGAGCAAGCCAGGAGAGGGTGTGACTGGAAGATAGCATTTAGCACCAGTGTTTTAAATGACCTGTAAGGAAAAAAGATCAAAGCAGATAAGCAGCATGCAAGGAATGAGTAATTTAGTAAGGATGGGATTAGTCTTGAACCACTTTCTCTCAAGAAGTTGCACATGTTGGCTTAGTATGGTTTGCCTGGACTCCCTCAGTGTGCAATGCAACTGTATGGAACAATTCATCCTATGTTTTTTAAACACATCTCTTCAAAAGTAACCAGTTGCCTTTTAGAGGTGCCTATTTCTCTTTCTTCATGAAGAGAGATGTCTTAAGTGGTGGCCTCAAATGAACTTCTTAGCCTGTATGCCATTGGAGCTAGGCACTTCTCATCCTAAAGAAGGGTAAAGGAGTGAAGGAGTGCCAAAAAAGCACAGGGACAAGGGAGTTGTTGGTGAGATTACTCGCTTTGCCAGAAACCTGAGTTCAGTGGTCACCTGCTTGCTTGCACATGTAAGTATCTGTCCTGGCCACAGAAAGATCAAGTTTAAACTGTAACTCCAAAGGCAGAGCCAATTGATATATTGCCTGGGGCGTGCTGCTTTCTCAGGAGCCTTCTCCAGCTTCTGACAGGATTAGGCATCCTAGCTTCAGTTAGGCTGAAGAGTCTATCTTTATATTCAAGAACTGGTCTTTGTGCATTTTTAAGTAGCTGAGATCTCACTGCTATTCCTGACAGTTTTTCCAATGGAAAGAACTATATATTGATTTCTTGCAAATCATCTGACTCTAAGATTCTCTTTCAAAGCCAATCCCTAGAGGCCATAGAAATTGTAAGTAATACACAGTTTTCATGTAATTCAGTGGAGTCATTTTTATGAGTAATGAAAATGGAACTTCACCTCAAACTTAGAGAAATATACTGTATGTTTAATTAAGTTTTGCACCTACTGCATTTTTTCTACTGTTCTTTAAAATATTTGTCTTTTAGCAAAGGTTTAATCCCCTGGGCCTTTTTAAATCTCTAGATTTTTCTGTCCTGGAGCTTAAGAAATTGCATTCATCTTACTTTTTTTCCCTTCAAATGGCAATTGTTTTTGTTTGTTAGGGTTTTCTTCAATGTCACTATCATGTTGAATAACAGAAGATTAGACTATGCTGCAGCACATTTTTATTCAACGTGCATAGTTCTTTAAAGAGAAAATACATTGTGAAACTAATCAAAAACTCTGAGTGCTGGAAGGAGGTAAGTTTTCCTTATGTTCTGGGTGAAAAAATCCTAGTGTAACAGTTGTTAAAATTCCAACTGCCTTTGTGTGCACAGACAAGAATTGATCCATTTTTTCTGAGCATTTTATCCTGGACGTTTGGGAAGAAAGACATGGGGGAAGGAACATGGCTTGACTAAGCCTCCATTTTCAGTTGTCACTTGGGGTAATTGAATATTAGTACATAACAGAATGATGATGATTTCATTCTTTTCTTGCGTTTTTCCATTTTTATGAAGGGGCTGTTCTAGTACTTTCCCTTTTAATCAGTTTCCAGCCTGTCACAGGACTTGTGCTGTTTTTCCTCAAGGATGCCATGCTTCCGTATGTAAAGATTAAGGAGACATTTCAAAACTTGTCATCTGTTCTGGATGTTAGGAGTCCTGACCTACAGTTTTCAGATTGACTAGGAATTTTTTCCTCTAAATCCATTACCTTCTGTATTATTGGAAAGTTTTATCATGTGAGTGACTTCTACATACAAATACATAATCTCATGAGTATGTAAATGACAATTTAATTAAGTCTAGTGGAAGTCAATAGGAATTCTCATGCACATGGCTTTGCAGGTACTAAAGGGTAGGTCGTTTTCTATTTGGGAACAGGGACTAGAAAGCAAAAGCAAACATTCATAAAACATGCTTGAGAGTTTGTTCTGATTTTATATTAAATGCTTGTCAGTTCATATGCTATACTTCATCAGAATAACAGTATTGTATGAAAAATGGTTATTCACAGGTACTTAAAATATTTGCTCTTTAATGCAAAACAGTCAGCAAATGTAAGAATTTTTAAAAAATATGTATTTTTAAAGATGCACGCTCACTTTTGAGAATCTACTGACGCGTACTGGGTTTCATAAAATCCTTCAGAAAGATTGATTTAAAGCCATTTCCAATTCAAATATGACTTGATGTTTTTTGTGCCATTTTTTATAAAGCCTTTACAGCAAAACATTATGCATATGTTCATCCCTCTGTTTTTCTAAATGAATACAATTTATTGTTTATATAATAACTTGTGGTTTTAGTATTATCCTACTAGGTATATTAGGAAACTACCTTTGAAGGACACTGACTTTTAAAGCATTCCAAGGCTGTTGACTATTTTAACATCAGAAAAAAAGTTAACAAGATGCAAATCAGTCATTCTGTATTCTTGAATCAAAGTTCTGTTAAAAGTAAATGTTTTCTTTGCAATATTAGGAAGAAGAAAAGTAGACTCGCAAACTGTAAAGGAAATAATTGTGCAGGACATTAGATTTTTCAAATAATAAGTGCAAAAAGTTTTGCTCCAGGGAAAGCTGAGTTTATTTCACTGTCAGAAGAATTTGAAATTAAGTATTTTTTGGCATAAGGCCCTGAGACTCCACAGGTATTCCCTTATTTCCTTTATTCAACTGAGAATGTGGTCTTAGGCTTTTTGTATTAATTAACTGTTTGTACCTTTCCTTCTGATTTTTGATGTTATCTGGTAAGGTAAATCCTGATTTTTGTTGTTGTCACTGTTTTAAGAAGATGAAAATTTTCTCAATACAATTCCAGAGCACAGTTTTGTTCAGAAATGCCTCTACCTCACACATAGGAGTAGCTCACCCTCTGCAATATTTGGACTGGTGTGTTGAGATTCTGTATTAAGACAGAGTGTGTTAGTATATGTGTTCATAGGAACTGGCTAAAGTAGTTATGTCAGCTCACCTAGAACATGAGCTGCTTATTAAGCAAGAAAGTCTTCAGCCAATCAGCCCAGTTAATTAAATGATGAACTATTTTATTAATAGCTAAGAGCAAAACTCAAGTGAGAAAAAGTAATAAAACAGCAGCTGGAGGAATTACTTGCTCTTTGGGGCACTTTTAAAAGTTCGTATAATTGGAATATTTAATCAGAAATTGGAGGTGGCAGTTGGAGTTTTGATTAAGGGATGGAATGAATAGGAGATAGTTAGAAACTCATAAAAAGAAAACTCAGGTCATGGATTGCAGGCGTTTGCTGCAGTGCGTGGGCACTTTTTGCATATTTTTAGTAATATTCTGAAATGAAGCAGCAGTAGACAATTAGCAAGCAAGTAATAAAGAATAAACCAGACCAAAGTAAGAATTATGAATACCAGTGTTTATTAAGTATCAATATTGTGTAAGTATATGCATTTGTGTACACAGATGCACATGTATATGTTATGTGTGTATAAAATAATTTTTAAACACATAAAAGTGTAAATGGCTGCCAACTGCTCTTTCATAAAATTATTGACTCCAGTTCTTTTAAGAGCTTTGGGTGCGTATGAAGTTGCAGAGAGTGTTTGATTGCATGATCAGTGAAATACTGAGAAAAATTAGATATTGTTTTTTATGTCGGAAGTACAGTGTTGAGGTGTTATGGCACCAGCCATCATCTGGTGAAACATTGCGGATTACAAACAGCAGATCAGACATGGTAAAAAAAGCCATTATTTCAGTGTTTCTCAGCTTCTCTTCTTTTTTTAGTATTAGATTGGATTTCATATGTACATACATTTATGTTGTACATGCATTATGTTGTTCTTATGTGTTTCCCAGGAAACTTTCAGTCTTCAATTAGAGTCTTGTAATTTCATAGCACATTTTAGGACAAACACACATGCAAAAAGCCAGAAAATCAACTTTTCCATTCACAAACAAAGTCTGTTAAATGTTAGAGTGTATCTCACTGACATGTTATTTCCAACATTTGAATTAATTTATCAATTTCATTTATGATTAAAATTTGGAACAACGACAATACTTATATAATAGATGTATGCATTAATGTGTATGATACTGTAAATGCCTATTCAGTGTTTCTTGGGAAGCTTGAGATTTTAGTGGTATTGGTGTGAATTGGTGCTTAAACATGTAATATATTATGTATCTGTTGAACACTATCTAGTAAAATATAATTAACATACAGCTTTTGGCAATTCAAATTTGAGAAATGTACATTTTAGTCTTCAATAGCAAAAGGCTTAGTAAGGTCCAAAAATTTATATATATAAATGATCAGTGGTTGTAACCATCGTGTTGGTACATGATAAACCTCAACTTATTCCTCTACCTATTCCTAGAGATCAGTGAGAGTGGTGGTGGAAATGGAAGCTCACTGCCATTCTCTATCTGTGCACATTGTTCACTTTTGTGGTCTTTCTTTTCTGTTTTTTGTGTTGACTGTGTTAAAGGCAAGATGCTTATTTATGGGGACTGACTCCTGATCTGATTCGGTATTTAATTTCTATGCTTCTAAAGATAGTTTTTGTTTTCAGTGGTTTTTCAAAATAATATGTTAACTGTACTAAAGCTGTCAAGAGTTTTGGAGAGAAGACTCCGTGCAGAGACTCATGCAGACATGACAAGTAGGAGTGCCTAGGGAGGAAGTTTTAAAGACACACCTAGAGATGATGTGTTTAGTTAGGCTCAGTCCTACACAGGTAGAAGCAGGTTCCATGTCATCAATGGCACATATTCTTTGCAGGATGTTTCAACAAAACATTTTCTGGCAGACATGTGTGCATGCATGTAGGACTTAGAGAAATGCCTTGGCTACTAGGATCGTTCATTGGGCAGGACCAAGAAGATGTAGCTGATAACAACCCTTATTCATACATGCCAGATTTAGTCATCCTTACAGTACTTGATATCATTTTTTATCCAAGGTATGTAAAATCCCCAGGACAGCTAAACTGCAACTGTAAAATTTAAAAAATAGTGGTTAAAGTGGAATTGAGTAAAATTACTTATGAATACATCTGTAGAAGGCAAGCCCTTGATACCTGGTAAAGTTCACTTTTTAAAAATCTATGTAATGCAGATCAAATTTCAAAATATTGGGCAGCCTTGTCATTGTCACTCATCAGCTGTCATATGCACCGTATTGATATCCATGGCTCCATTTATTCTATACTTGAGTGTTACTTTATTTGAAAGATGAATCTGAGGTGAAGCATCATCTCATGTGCAGCACAATATACATCTAGTTCTGAATACTCTTGAAGTGCTCAGATTGAGATCACGGTGAATTTCTACCCTATGGAAATCTGCGCTTGATTAAATTAGCATTTTGACAGCTTTAGAACTTTCAAAATCTGTGACTGCTACTTCTGATAAATGCTCTTGTCTTGAGAGAGTGAGACATACTTTTAACAAGCTGTATTGTGGATGCTTCTGTGCCAAATACAACTTGTAGCGTGTGTTCAAACCGGTTTTATTCCAGTCTGAAAAGATCTATTTTTGTTTCCATCAGATTTAACTCAGCCACTGTTGTTATATTCGTGTGATAATTCTATACACGGAGGATAGGCTGATGAGGTAGATCAGACCTTTCCTCGTTGTTTTGTTGTCCAGCTTGCACTGCTGGCTTGTACAAGCATGCTCTGATGACAGTGAGCAAAAGCAGTAATGAACGGTGAACAGCCCTGAACAAGTGTTATGTTTTTAAGTGGAAGTCAAGGATGTGATGCTTGGTAGCTTCTTGGTTATTGTTGGGGTTTTGTTCTGCAGCTAATAATATTACAAATAACAATTTTTGTTGATGTGTTATGAACATGAATTTTGTTACCAAGCTTACTCTAGGTAAGATAAAAAAATTGTAAATGACTATTAAACGTTGTTTCAGGGCATTGTTTTAAATCACAGGACATAAAAGAGAGGTGCATACACCCAGGTGATAACTCAGTCATATTGTTTTTACTCTTGTCAGGCCCCTCAGGGCCTTGGGTTCATCATCAGGCTGCAGTTGTCCTGACCAGTCTGTAAACCTCAAGTCTACCCAAGACACACTGGTTGTTCATCAGCAATTTCCTGGCCCTCAGGGACAGTGCAGGAGGATGTGGTTGCAGAGGTGGGTGGCTATAGGCTGCCTGCTGGCACATGGGGCTCCTAATGATGAGATCAAGCCTTTGAGTTAATCCAGATAACACCAGGGCAAAGGTTTTCTGTTGATGTCAGTGGATTTTGAGACAGGTATTAAGGTAGTTACACGTGGTAGTACTTGCTCAGTTAGCCCTTTAAAAGAGTACATGATCCCTCTCACTACCCATCCCTTTGTTAGCTTGAATGGCCAACATTTCTGTAGGAGAGGGAGGCCTCCTTTCTCTCTTTCTTCAAATAGGTGTGCATATTGCCACTTCTGACACTTAGCTCTTACTTAAGCTTCATTTAATTGCTTCATGGAATTTTACTTGTGTTTATTTACATTTGCATGAAGTCCTAGGTCAGGCTCTTAATAGCTTATCAATCCCTTATCTCTTTTTAAGGAGGCAGATTCCTGCGAAAGGTTGCTTGCAACACTAGTAAATCAACCTGCAAATTAAGTGCTGCAGTTCTGTTTTTTTTTGTTTGTGTGGTGTTCCCCCCCCCCCCCCAGTATGCATGTTTTCTTATTAGTAGCTGTCTCATTCTGAATTTATAAAAATCATAGAAAAGTGTATTACAATCATCTGGCTATTTTTATGGTGTCTGAAAGACATTCTAAGAGGAGTTTTATTTAGGTTTTCAAAAAGTAAAGGGAAAAGTTAACTGACTACAAGATATTATATAATGTGTTTTTAATATAAGATGGTCACATTATTAGCCTTGCTTGTAAAATATCTGCATTTGAAGTATTATATGAAAACATGGTAAATTTGCTGTTTATTTACAACATAAAATCCTTTTGCAACTGTATTAATTTCAGTAATTTTAAGACATAAGAGTTCAAGATTTTATTCTTGTTAAGTGTAACAAATTTCTTTTTATCTTTGTAAGTTTATTTGGGTTTACTAACTATATATTTAGCATGGCAGGAAATACTATCTAGCCTTTCATAACACAAAGTGTGATCTTGACTGTTGTAATCTGTTTGCAGTTTGAATAAGGAAAGGAAAATAATACCTGATGGTAGCAACTTTGGATTGGTTAAATGGGGAATAATGAAATGCAGCTTGATATGCTAAAATGTTTTCAGTCACATGCAATCATTGTGATTGTTGCTGCATTAAGGTTAAAAAAAGGCACAGGACTTCAGAGTGGCTTGGTTTGTGGTGTTTTATTTTTCCTCTAGGAGAGCAATCTAAATGCAAATTCTATACCTGAATAAAATCGAAGAAGCCAGTATAAATGAGGCTTGAGGGTAAAAAAATTGGTGGTGATGACACTTAGTAAGTTAGTCTGTCATGCACTTTGAATGTGAAAGCATATTATTTTTTTCTTGATTCATATTGCATTTATAAAGTAATAGAACAAAGTCAGCTTTTTATGTGTTGGTCATCTAAAATTTACAGATGCATGCTGGGTGAACTAGTCTGAACTCAAATGACAAAGAAGTCTACTGTGAAGTCAATACTAGAGTTCTGAATCTGTGAATCAAATATGTTGATTTCATTCAAAGTAAGATTGTAAAACACGGTTTCAATGACAAAGGCATAATTAGGAAGCATAAAAATGAGGAAAAAGTATTCTTCGAGTCCTAGAAAGGTGGAGATTAGAGTATAGTAATCCAATGCTGTTCAAGTCTGTTACTATTCCATTGAAAAGCATACTCTGGAAACTGTTGATGTGCCCTGTTTCTTCCTGCTCCTCCCAGTCTGATATCAAACTCTAATTGAATAATGTATTCTTGGCCCCTAGATCTCTCTGACAGAAATAGTTCAGTGTTTTCAGAAAGATACATTTCCAGGCCTGTTAGTATTTTTGCCACATTTCAGACATAAGAACTTATGCAGTTATTGCTGGAAACCATTATTTTTTCTTATGAACCCTATTATTGAAGCTCTCAAACCCAACCAGTAAAGTTTTGAGCAAAGACCCGTTTTGCTACTTTCTGCGTACTCTACAACAATTTACTGGGGAGTGTGTAGGAGGATCACCAGGTGTGAAGATCTGGAATACAGTACAGTTGAACAGGTACCAGAAGACCATTCTTAAGTCAATTTAAAATAAAATACTAGTTTGAAACACTTGCTTACAAGGTTTGATATAGCATACTGCATTAGCTATGAGATATACAGACAAAGAAATGAGAGAATATTAATTTACTTTATCAGGATCAAACTTAAGTCAGTTCCTCCCTTTACCCTGTGTTCACTTGTGTTGCTGCAGGTATCAGGGAACCACCGTGTTTCAATACTATTTATTACCTAAATCACATTCATAAGACAGAACAAGTTCCTTGTGAAGTGTGTAGTTTTTGCAGCTCTCTTCTTTGGAGTTTCCAGGAGTTCTGTTTACATCTTTTTTTTAATCCTTAAAGTGTTTTTGCCTCTGAACTTCTCAGGAAGCAATCTTGCTGATTCTTTCCTGGTCTTGTGAACTGCCCTTTTTCATTAGAAATGCCAATGTTTATCAGATCTGTTGTAATGTCTGAGTCAAAAGTGGCTGATTGATGCTTTCGCTTGAGGAAAAGTAAAAACTTTATAGCAACGCAATGTGTGAATATATCCAGCATATTTATTTATTGTCTCAACCTGATGTTTCATTTTGATATGTGAAATACTTTATGTAATTGTGTAAATTGAACTTTAATCACTGTTTTTTTTGTGTGAGATCCAATATGATAATAAGTGACCACTGTGAGCCATAACAGTTTTGGATGTTACTGAATGCAAGTTGTAAATGCAGTCTATTTAAAAAAAAAAAAAACACAAAACAAAACAAAACAAAAAAACCCAACCAAGACAACAGAACAAATCGTAGCCTTTTACAAAAAAGCTTGGGTGATTTTCTATCTCCAGGTCTGTTCAGAAAAGTTACTTTACAAATGGCATCAAAACCATCTTTTCTTGTTCCTGCAAATCTGTTTGAAGATTAAAAAAATATAATTATGGCTTTTATTTTGTATGCATGTTTGGTGTACTTGAGTTAGGAACTTTCACTGACCACCTTTCACAGGATCCCTGGGAGGCCAACTGGTATATGTATGCCAATATCCAATGATTATGATAAGGATCAATTATTCAAGCTCTTCCATTGATAAGTGCTCTTTATGTGATTGGAAAATAATGGAGCAATGACGCTATTAATCTCCCAATTCCTATGTGCCCTCTTATTCCTAGATATCCACAAACCTATTTTTTAATCTAAGGAATTTAATTGGTGGTATGGTTTCTGAATAAGGTATGGCAATCTGTGAGAAATGTATTTTTAGAGGAATGGATATAGAAACAAAGAATTCTTTCCACCCCTTTCCTTCTCAAATACAAATGAAGAAAAAAACCCTCTCCAAAACAAAACCTTTACCATTCAGACAACATTATCAGTCCCTGAAAAAACACTGAAGAGTTTTTTTTTTTTTTTTTTCAGCTGTAAAGCTCTTTTCCTGCATACAACTAAATGAATGATCACTGAGCATACATTAAAAAAAAAAAAAGGGAGGTCAGGGAAGATGCATCATAGATTGAGATTCTTTTTTGGGATGTTAGACGCATTTAAGTTAATTAGTTAAGTTAATTAGTCAAGTTAATTAGTCTTTTGTAAAGAGTCAGTGTATTATCGAGTGAAGTTATTGTGTCTTTTTGTTTCCTGCTAAAGTTAAGCTAGTTGAACATAATTTTTGTTTTTTCATACCGATCTCAATTTCTTCCATCTTTGCATGTCTTGTTATATATTCATCTTTCAGACCTATGGTTTGCCAATGCATTAATCTACACATTCAGTATTGTGAGAAAGAGACTTGATTTTAATGAAATTGTTGATGAATCTCATTAAATAATGAAAAATGGTTTTAGGCTCTGAAATGCACACCTTCCCTCCCCCAGATAATAACATATAATAAATATATTCAATTATCATGCTAGTATTCATATTTCAACAAATTGTACCATGTGGTTAAAATCACGTCCTTCTTTTGATCACAGTCTCTATGCATGTTTCCATTTAACATTTGTGTTTACCTACTAGTCTGTTCTATATTCATTAGGACTAGAGGAGCTTCCACCATATCTTTAGTTTTGTTTTAAAATTTTTCAAAATGGTCCTTTGTCATAGGGGAATTGAACGTCTTGATGTCATATATACCAAAAGCACTGGTAAAACCAGATTGGTCAAGCTCTAGTCCTGAAAAGTAAGTGTCTGGCAGCTGGCTTTGTCATCATCATGTCAAAGACAAATACTATGACAGGTAATATGATGTGATATTTTGGCTGTTGTAGATGAATATTCAAATGTCAAATGTTCTTCTAAAGTTTTTACCTATCGATCCAATGCTGTGTAGATATTGTGAAGATGAAAGTCCATCCAGTGTTGTGTCTAATGTGTCTCTGAACCAGTTAAATATAGTGCTATCTCACCATGTTTAGAATCTGGCTCCTGAAATGACTTCAGGTGGAAACGAGCTTCTCTGATATCTGTTGCTTGTTTTTTATATTTAAAGGCACTGTGTCCAGACTCTTTCCTGTCACTTTGAGCCTCAGCTCTTCACACAGAGAGTTATGGTACCAAAAGGTCAAGAATGACCTGCTAGTCACTTTGATACAGTCTAATGCTTAGTGTGAGATCCTTGTTGTTCTGGCTACAGGACAGGGAAATGTAAAGGAATTGTGCTTTTCACTTTATGGCTGCAAGCAGCATGGAATGTAGGTCTGATTAGATTCAAGGGACATGTCAAGATTCAGTTTTATCTTGACATTAAAGGAAATGAGTTTTAAGGACCTTGGAGGGCATCAGAAGTGTGAATATGGGCTGTGAGAAAGTCTCCTGACTTGCGACTGTAACTGCCCAGGATCAGAGCAGGAGGGTGGGTACAGAACTTGACTGGAGTAGAAGAAATAACTGAAGGGTAAGCAATACGAATTCAGGATCAGACTGAAAGGAAATGGTGAGAGTAAAAGTTGCTACTCCTGGTGAAACTTTCCAGTAGTAAAGAGAATAAAGCTTTAAAACAAAACTGTCCTTAGCATGCACCCTTTCCTTTTCCTGCTTTTGAGGGATATAATTGAAATCTCCAGGTATGTGAAAATTACAGGCTGTAGTTGATCATTTCCTTCTCTCAGAAAACAACAATGGAGTTCAAGCGATAATGTGTCTGGGGCTGTCATAGAACTTGGAACCTGCAAGGTTCTAAAACTCCTGTCATCACTGTCACACACGGGAGCTTCCCTTTTGCTGCTTTATGTTTAAGGTACAAAATAGAGGCATCGTGTATTTCAAAACAATTTGCTTTTGTATAAGGTGTTTACTGAAAGTGAGCAAACAGCAAACACCCCTTTATCCATATCATTTTGTAACGCACATGGATTGTTAATGGTTGTGAGAAATTGTGCCAAATTAATTTTTTTTTTTTTTTTTGTTCTAGCAAGGGTTGCCTCAGTTTCCAGTGTGTTTGCCAGGACAGTGAGCCCTACAGTCAGTATGTTTGTCAACAGCTGCAAGTTTACAGAAAAAGATGTAATCAGATTTGTGCCAAAGTGTACTTCCTAGGGAAAAGCACAAATGTTACCTGTCAACGGAGATGTTGTTTTCCCCAAAGACTGTTGTAAAGGGAACTGTTGTGCTTTCCTTCGACAATCTTGTGAGAGAAAGGCTTTTACCAAAGAAAGTATCATGTGCGTGCCTGGTAATTCTTTTCTCTCTTGCTGGTGTGGGCTGCATTTTTAATCTGTAATTGGAAAATAATGCGGGTGCTGAGAGATTGAGATGTAGATCCTGATACCACTGAAGTGATTGGACATTAAAAGCTTAGATTGGAGCTGGATGGTTAAAAACTTTGCAGGTTACTGGCTTGATTTAAACAAGATTTTACATTACACAAAACTAGGTTTTAGGTCTTTATGTTGAGCAAAAGCATAAACAAATATGATGATAGAGGACTACTCTGGTGCTATAAGGACATATATAGCATGAATATTAAATTTTAAAATAATTTTGTGCTTACCCTGATTTTACCTTATTTTAAGAAATGCTAGGTTGGTGGAAGGGGATCCTTACCTGCTCATGACCTAGAGGATGTACAGTGAGTGCTGTCCTGACTAGCTATTTTTGAGTCTTACCCTCTCTCTCTTGGATATTTCCCTTTTGTCCCACACTCACTTGAATAGTTGGAACAGAGACTGTTAGGGCTGAACAACTGGGTGAAAACACTGGGGTGCTCTTGGCACTCTTTGCACTGCCAAGACATAGAAAACATGCTTTAATACATTTTCAGTCTAGATCAGAATTAAGCAGACTGATAGTCTGAAAGACAGAGTTTTAAATGAGTGTTTTTCTTAATTCAGAAACATGGATTCCTACTTGCTCCAGAAATTTTATTTCAGTCAGTGTACACGTACTGTGTTATAATCTTTTAGGTCTTTTCTGGAACAAATAGACATAAATTTATGAATACTATGATGTTTCTTCAAAGGTGACATTGTATATCATATAAAGCACATGTAACTGCCTGGCTTGTATTTTCTAAATCTTAACATTGATGTCAGTGAAAAGAATTCTTAAATGTAATGTTTTACCTAAGTAGTAAATATACAAAGGGCTTTATTAATATAACAACTTCAGGGCATGTATTGGTAGTTGGCAGACTTGATAAAAAAATTGAACAGTATTGTTTTCTGTTACTACCAAGGGCAAATAACTAGTAGCATATAGCACATCAATGACTTCTCCATTTAATTGCATAGTTTAGAGGCAAAATTGTATCCCTTTATAAGCCAAGGGCAGGTGGATGGATAAGTAGATGGATAGACAAGAAAAACTAAATTGCTTCATTTGATGACTGACACACTTGGAATAGTAAAAAGAAAGGAAGAAATGCACAGGAAAGGATGCGAACTCCATCACTCACAATTTGAGACTTTACATATTTCTGATTTTAATTTAAAAAAATTAAAGGAAAATTGCTGTGGTACTCTCTGTGGAGGCATGATAGGAAACATCTTAATAGAAATAATGGAAACTGTTTCTTCAGGACTTTGAAAGAGAATAAGAATGCCCTTTGGAATATTCATGCTTGTCCTACTTTTATGTGTTGATAATATTATTGGTATTTGGAAATGGAAAATAATGAACTGGAAATTTTACATCATACTTTGTTAAAGAATTAAGTGGGGACGTGTTTTGTCAGCTTTTAAAATGTTTTGGACATCTTGGGGGAAAGAAAAAATTGTATTCACTTGAACCCAAGAGGTTTTCTGAAGGTCAGAATAGTTAAGATTACTTAAAATATAATTTAGGTTTTCAAATAAAAAATTAAAGAAATCTTACAAGAATTAATATCTAACCCTAGAAGAGAGCTTGTTCAGAGAGGAAAACAAGTAATTTCCGACATCCAAAGGAAAGTTATATTAAATCCTGTTCCTCACATTTGGATCTCTGACTCAGTGAAGGATTCTGTCTTGATTTGCCAAAGTTCCTAAATTTCTACCAATTAACATTGTTAAATGACAGAAGTTTGGGACACATTGTTTGAAACAAAAGAGAAAAAAGGTAGGAAGTAATTGCAGTCATCTCAAAAAGAGTGGAAAGGTCCACACTATAAGACATTGTAGTGTTCTGTAGGAACAATCAGAGTGAGGTATTCCTTTCCAGGTAAAACTGGAAAAAGATCATAAAAGATGGAAAAGTAATTTTTTTTTTTTTGAGTTCCACATAGGAAGAAAAAATTGCTAGGTATGGAATTATCCACAAGTTGTATGAGAAGAGGTTGATGGAACTGGGCATGTTTAGTTTGGAGAAGAGGAGGC